>JABUQX010123762.1:0-26914 GCA_015478945.1 Trachelipus rathkii | reverse complement strand
TGACGTTTATAAAATTGCCTTAGTGCCAGGGGCAGCAAAATGCTTGGTAAGGGCCGTCAAATGCATTGGTGCAGGTGCTCTAAAAAAAAATTGCTTAGTGCAGCAGGCTATGTTAAAAATGCTAGCAGCAGTGAAAATATGCTTCATACAGGGCTATAAAAATTGCTGAGTGCAATGACAGGCAGAAAAAATGCTTTAGTCAGGCCGTAATTTAATGCTGGTTACCAGCGGCAAAAGTAAAAAGCTTACTAAAAGGCCGCCAAAATGCGTAGCTGCAGTTCCGTAAAATATTTCGTTAACCAGGATGAGAATAAAAAGCGCAAGATAAAAGTTTTGCAAGTAAGGAGCCACCTTTTTCTTAAAGATCGCAATCAAACGGGAAAATTCCTTTCAGAACAAAAAAAAAAAAAATTTTTTTTTTAAAGTATATTTGATAGAACAATAATAATAAAAATAATTAATAATTAATAATAATATAATAATAATAATTAATATAATAATTAAAATAATATAATAATTAATAATAATTAATAATCCTAACTCCCTCTAAGAGTCCATTAAACCCTGTTTCTACATTTTTTTCAAATCTCTTTGCCAGCGGTGGTGAGAAACAGGTTTCAAAGAAAGAAATAATTTCAAGAAGCGTAAAAAATTTATTGGATGAGATTAGGTTCAAGAGAAAAGTCATGAGAGCGGAGAGAGGAGAGAGAATCGATGACTGAGAGAGTGGGAGAGGAGAGAGAGAATGAGAGAAGGGAGAATGAGATGGAGGGGAGGAGATGGAGAGAGAGAGAAGGAGAGGAACCATAATCTGCTTCGAGAAGGTTAAAAAGAACCTAAGTCA
This sequence comes from Trachelipus rathkii, assembly GCA_015478945.1. Lineage (NCBI taxonomy): Eukaryota > Metazoa > Arthropoda > Malacostraca > Isopoda > Trachelipodidae > Trachelipus > Trachelipus rathkii. The sequence goes on along the minus strand of JABUQX010123762.1, from coordinate 26,070 downwards.
TTCAACATATATTGTAGCAGTTTTCAGAAATATTGAGCTTGAATAAATCGGAAAAAAGTTCTTGGAAATAACTGGCATCTGCACAAAAGGACAGGTTTACTTTTAATGCATCTTATATTCATTCTTAACACTTATTAAGTGGGGTAATTGAAAAGAAAATTAAACTGGCGTTTAATTTTGAATATTGATTTGGATCTAGAAACAAACAAAATATTTCGATGAGGTATTTAGGAATAATGGTTCACTTAATTTAAAATGTCATATTAAAAAATCCAATAATATAAAAATCGGGCAAGGCTACTAAAAAATCCATAAAGCTACTACAGTTTAGGTGATCCAGCCTTCGCTTCATAGAAAAATTGGCCGGCTTTTCAAGCGACGAATATTTGTGAGAAGCTTCAAAAAGCATAAACAGTGAATAAAACTACTATAAATTAATTAAATGAGAAAAAATATAAATAACTATTTTTCTTTAAATTATATTTTATAGTTTGTAAATATAATTATAAAAATAATAAAAGGAATTGATTTAAACAAACCTACAAAGCTCAGAATATAAAAAAAGAAAAACATAACTAAAATTTATTTTAGTTGACCATAATTTCTAGATCTAGAGGAAAACCAGAAATTTAAAAAGCTGTTAAACCTCAGAATAAATGAATCACCCAAAATGGTGTCTATAATAATAGGACCAGAAACTTTAGTTTTTACAATGATTTGAAAAAAAAAGGATTATTATATACCTCCTAAAAAAATGGAAAGAAAAATAAACTACATTTATATAATAAAAATAACGTATCATTCCCATTATGCCTGGAAAAGTACTGATTAATATCTATTTTATTATTATGCCTTAATCTAGTATATTATTTGTATTTATTATTATTATTAAATATTTATATATAGTATATTATATATATATATATATATATATATATAATTATATATATATATATATATATATATATATATAAAGTATAAATAATATATATATATATAATATATATAATATATATAATATATATATATTATATATATATATATCAGGCCCGGTTTTACAGAGGAAGCACAGGAGGAGGTAGCTACCACTACCATATTTTTTCAGCGTATTTTTTAATAGCGAAGAAATTCAATAAGAAAAAGTATTTCTAAATTATTAAGGGGAAAAAGTTAAAACCCTGTAAAAATAAAAAGGACGTGGCTGGATCCTTTAAAATTTTAAAATAATAAAAACAACCACAAAATAATAGCTATAATAAAATAATCTTAATTCATTTTAGAAATTCTCGCTCCTATCTGATCTTAGGAGGGTAAAAATCTTTGCCCGGGGGCGTCAACACACGAATGAACGTTCATTGTTTACTAGTCAACTTATAAGGGAGCGGGCTAGGCTGTCCTACATAAATAAATGATAAAATAATCGATAATATATATGAAACTTTTCGTTCTCTTCCCGTTAAAAATTTTACCGAAAATGTTGTGGCTATGGTTGCAGTTATTGTTTGGAAATTTTTTGTATGAAATTGTGTCTTGATTGTCCTGATATTGAATATTTAATTTTTATTTTATATAACTTTTATTTAAGTGTTATTTAGCATAATTTACATAAAATTAAGGAATAATGTAAAGTAGTGTAGATTTTATATTAAAGAGAACAAAAAAAAAACGCTTTTTAAAACTTAATCTATACAGGCGACAGCTCTATACTTTAAATAAAAATGATAGGCCTAAGAAATATACTCAATTGGAATGTGATTTAAAATTAAAGGTATTTGGTAAATATAAATTGTTAAACAAGCTTTTTCACATACCAAATAAATAGGTACGTCATTATAATTATTAAAAATGTTTTCCGTTCCTTCTATAGACTTAATATATATTATATATATATATAATATATATATATAATATATATATATAGGTATATATATATATATATATATAATATATAATATATATATATTATATATATATATATTATATATTACTATATTAATAATATATATATATTATATTATATATTAATTATAATATATATATATATATAATTTTAGGGATGTGGCCCCGAATATCGGTAAGTATTCGCTATATCGCCTATTCCGGCCAAAATTACCGAATATTCGTGTATTCGGCTTGCCGAACTATCGGGTCCCCCCGAATATTTTTGAGCTTTTTATTATAAACAAATAAATACTCTCAACATAAAGGAAGTTATTTCAATTTTTAAAAGTGAATTTTAAAGAAACATTTTTCCAAAAAAATTAAAATAATAGTGCCAAAATAATGAATTAGTCAATTTATGGCAAAAATCTTTGTTATTTGTCAGATCCTAAAAGGGCCTTTGACATTTTTCAGTTATTCTAAAAAAATAGAATTCATTAGTGATACGGAGATAATGGACCAAAACATCGGTAGGCTGGTTATTATAGGGAGAAGTGCGCTTTGCTCATCCAATTCATGTTTTTATTCACATGTTGTAATCTTATGCATTCACGATTTCAAAAATATACAAAAACATTTGTACAATATATTTTATTTACTTCGCAGAAAGCATATCCTGTCATTTTCACCATTCAGCAACAGGGTTGTTCAAATTTTTAAAAACTTTACAGGATGCAGCTGAATGTCAAAACAGCATAAAATTAATTCAAGACGTTTCAACTCTGGAACAGAACTTTTATGCTTAAAAGATTGTTTGAAACAAAAAGTTCCCCTATCCATATACGCGCTGAATGCAATCAGGAAAATGTTTACTGATTCAGTGGCAAACGCAAAATATTTCCAATTTACTTAGCCAATTTTGACGGACATCAATAAAAAGCATTAAACGGAACAGTAACAGTTCGCCCAAGTGAATTCCCTTCCATTTAGCAGGGCCTGCGGAGTCGGAGTCGGGTTCGTGGTGAAGTCGGAGTCGTGGAGCGTTGCAACTTTTCCAGGGAGTCAGGGTGACGTCGGAAGTCGGTGACAGCGGAAAATTCTGTTGCAAGTGTAGTCGGCAGTCGTGAGTCGGAGAATCGAAAATTTCCTGTGCCAAAGTGGAAGTCGGAGTCGGAGTCGGAGTCGGAAAATTCCTATGTAAGTGGAGTCGGAGTCGGAGTCAGAAAATTATAGACTATTATTATTATTATTATTATTATATTATATTATTATTTAATTATATTAATTATTATAATTATTTATTATTATATTATTATTATTAATATTATATTATTATTATATTAATTTAAAAAATTGTTGTTATAATTTTAGGAAAAGGGAAGTATTTCTAATTTTTTTTCTTTGCAATTTGCAATATATATATAATTATATAATATAATTATTATATATATATATATTATATTTAATATATATATATAATTATATATATATATTATATATATATATATATATATATTATATATTATATATATATATTATTATATATATATACTATATATATATTATATATATATATATTCATTCATCATCTTCCTTTTTTTAACCAAGACTGGATTGCGGGTTAAGAGTTGCGTGACATCATCGGAAAAAGTAAAAAAGAAAATAGTAGTCGGTAGAATTAAATAGTGACACAAGTTGAAAAGATAAAGATCCAGCCATATCGCCCCCTTCTATACCTATTTTAGTGAGAACCCGTCTCAGTCAGGAAAAATTCCACCCCTAGATGTTCATAGGGACCTCAGTACGGAACCCGCACATGGCATATAGTCAGTAATAGGGATTTTTTCATAACCCTATTGCACCAGGTGCGGCCACAACCATACTCCCCACAAAACCCCGTCCAACCACCCCAACCATTTCTCTCGTCCTATCATAAGCGTCTCACTTTCTTCTCGCCATCGACCAAACTCCAATTCTCTCGCTGCGACAGGACATCCTTTTACTGAAAAAACTCCCAATCAACCTTTTTTCTATTCCCATGTCATTCCCAGACCGAGAAATAAAAATCGAAAATAATAAAAACGCACAACAACACTACACACACACACAAAATAAATAAAACATACACAGAAAACAATAATGTCAACCGACTATAATCAATTCATTCTATATTTCCCCATGACCAAACCTTCTCAAAACGTAAATACTCTTTTCATGTAATTCCTCAAGTTCCCTATTCTTCCACCACATTATATGAGCTCTATTCAAACCATTTCCTCATTTTATCAATTCTACTTCACGCCCCTAACAAACAGACCACCTAAGAAATGTCCATTAACAAACAACATTGAACTTTAGGGACAACAATATACCTCTAATATTCCAAACACCATACAAAACGATAAAAAATCAACTATATTACTAATATAACACAGGTTAGGTAACAACAATATCGCCTCATGAAGACCCCAGCCCTGCGCACTTCAAGACTTAGTCCTTTTCATCCACCAAACGATTTAATTGCACACTCTTCATCATCCATTCCGCCCCTTCAACAACTTTACCTACTTACACTCTGCATCATCCGTAATTCCTTTTTCAACCAACATATATCCTAAATAAATCTATAACTCAGACACTTGTTTTCACAGCTGCATCACCCATCTAACATAACCTTTTCATTACACGAGGACATGTCCTCAGTCACAACCATAACCATATTCTTATCATAAGTTACTTTCAAACCCCTACCTTTACACACCCTGCTGGCCACCATAATCTCTCTACCAATTCTCATAAACTCTTCAAACTTCAGATTTGCCACAAAAACCAAATCATACCGAAATATATAAGAATTAAATGAAGTATAGGACACAACCTACACAAACTCACCACTCCATTCTCCATTCAAAATCTACTAACACCAAAATTTTCATATGACCATACCCCTAATCTCCCTAATTCTTTTCATATAAACCCCAAATCCAATATTACCGAAATTGGTATAAAAACAACAAAGGGATAAGAACATCAACAGATCCCACTAAAAACTGACCTTTCCACTCCGCATAAAATTAATATAAAACCAAATTATAATAAAATAAAATAATAAAAATAAATATAATAAAATAAAACATTATCAAGGCAAACTAAACAATTATAACTTATAACCAAGCAAATTTTAGACCTAAATAATAATCTAGATATAAAAAATAAAATTTTTTTAAAATAAATAAGAATATACTTTTTAATTACCATATAAAATTCGGGATATAATAATAAAAAAGAAAAACTAAGAATTTAAATAAATAATATAAAATAGAAATGATAATTATTTATATGATAATATAACTAATATAATAATATATCATACAGACAAAAAAAAGTAAATTAAAGTAATTATGATTAAACTTTTTAACAATACAAACTTGAAGACGAAAGTAAATATAAAAAGTAAAGTGTTAAATTTAAAAATTATAATTTCCAATTTGGATGTTATTAGTATAAAAATAAAAATAAAAAATTAAAAAAAAATAAATATATTGCATAATATAAAATTCACAGATATTAAGATACATTATGGTTAATCCGAAAAAAACTGAAATATATATTGATTTATAGCAAATGTTGTAATTGCAGCCAGGAATCATTTAATATCTTATATAGCGTACTTACCGAATAAAAAATATAGCAAATTTTGAAGGATTTAAGAATTTCATAATGAGAAAACACGAATAATAATTTAATTATAATATTGCTACAAAAGCAAGCGAAAAAAAAAAATAGTTGAAACGCAAAAAAAAAAAATAAGTTTACTATCCTATGTACGTGTTTGTGAATACGAAAATGAATGTGAATATAAAATTTGAATAAAAAATAATATAACTGCTGGAGTAATCGGAGTCGGAGTCCGGAGTCGAAAATTTTTTTGTTTAAGTGAGTGAAAACCCAAAAAAAGAAAAACGAAAAACACAAATATCAACCGGCTACACGCACGTCGTGAACGTACCGAGAAACAAACGCAAAAACAACCGAAAAAACAAAATTTTTGTTTTTAAGTAGTGGCCCCAAAGTCGCAAGTCTGGAAAAATCGGAGATAGTCACGAAAATACAAGAATAAAATGAAAAAAACTAAAAGGAAAAAAAAAAAAAAAACCGAAAGTTTGGCCCACAAACCCAAAAACCAAAAAAAACAGTCCGGAAACCGAGACTTTTTGTACGCAAATGAATTGATAAAATTCTGATTCTGGAAGAGAGGATATAGACACTCAAAAATAAAAAAAAAAAGAACACAAATAGCATAAAAACAAAATAAAAAAATTTAAAAAAAAAAAAAAAAAAGCAAAAAAAACCAATAAAATCATCATATTTTTAAAAAATATAATGCAATTCAAAAGACAAAAAGCAAAAACAAAACACAAAAAAAACAAATAATCAAGATAGAAAAATTATTACACTCAAAAACAAAACAAGATTGAATAGAAAAACTAAAACAATACAGGTTGCAGAAATGTAAAGACCCTTAGAACAATGACGAATAAAAAAAAAAAACAGTAAAGAAAGAGAGAGAAATGTGTAAGTAACAAACAAGAATACAAAAAAAAATTTTAAAACTTTCTATCGTGTAAAAATGAAAAATAAAAATCTTTTAATTAAAAGTAATAGATAAATAAAAAAAAAAATAAAAAAAAAGATAAAACTAAAAAATAAGTAGCTAACTACTAAAAAAAACAAACGAAAAAAAAAACATATAAAATAAGTATGCGAAATAATCACAAAAGAATAAATTTTCTATTTCTTACCAATGAGATCTTGAAGTATGTGATGATAATAAAGAGCTCTTAAATATGAGAGGGTTATTACCTAAGGATGAAGTGCGAGAGCCAGTAAAATGAAAATCTACGTATATATAAAGAGGGACGATAAAATGGGAACTGTGTGGAAAAATTATAAGAGTATTAGAATTAAATCTGTGTATATGATAGGATGAAATAATAATGATGGTGTTAATTGGTAAAAATACGAAAGAGTGCGAACGAGTAGAACTAGAAGGAATTGATTGATGAAGAACAAGGTAGTTTAGAAGTGAGGAAAATGTCACTAGAAGGTCAAAATCGAATTAACCGATGAACATTCGAGTAATTATGGAGCTGAAGTTAGAAGAGGAGAAATAAATTGAATATTTAAGGTTTTATGGTAATTTTGCTCAAAAGGGTATGGGATTATTAATCAGGAAGGTCTATGCAGGTAGTTAGTGACTAATATATGTTGAGTGATAGGCTTCTGAATGAGAATCAAAAAGTATGTATGACGAATAGTTGATAGGCGTGTGTTGAAGAAATGTTAAAATCCGTGTCAAAAGATTATGAGTATAGTAATTAATAAGCGAGTGATCAGGGTTAGTGGATTATAGTCATCCATTTAATTCAAATTTGAATATTAATGGATACGAGTTAAGAAATTGGAAAGAGGGTGAGGCTTGACAGAGAAAAGTGGTGGTTTAGAATGAAGGGAGATGAGTCGGAAGGTAACCAAGTGGTGTACTAAACTATGCAGATGATATGATTATTGTGTGGGCGAATCTAGAAATAAAAGTATAGAAGAGGATTTGGAGAGAGATTTGCAGGAGTGTGTATAAAAATAAGAGAGGGGTTTAGAAACAAGTAAACGTAAGATAAAAAGAGTATATGGTTAATGGTTGTGAAGTGAGAGACAGTCCTCAGTGTGGAAGTTATGTTAGGTTAGGGTGAGCAGCTGGAACAGTGTCTGAGTTTAAGATAAAATTTAGGAGTATTATGTTGAGATAGAGAAGGAGAACGGTAGAGATGCAGAGTTTTAGTAGGCGAATAGTGGAGAAGCTGAGTAGTGATGGCAGAAGGATTAGGTGATAGCAATTAAATATACGTTGGAAGTGAATTGTAGAAGGACTAAGTCTTTTAAGTGCGCTAAGGGGTCTTCTTGAACATATATTTACTGTATTGTGTATATAGTGAGACTTATGGTCTTGGAATGGAGAAGAATATAAGAATCTTAAAGTTTCAATGTGTATACAGTAATATGGGCAAAATTTTAGCGCAGCTTGTGTAGAGAAGAATATTAGATTAAATATGTGAAGAGCATGAGCCATAAATTTAGAGAGTTAGTGTCGTGTAGAAGTTAAAGGAGGCTAAAAATGTAGAGTAAATGAAAGCTATTTAGCATGGTGTTTGTCATGTGTAAAGTGAATGACTCGTCGGGTGATTATTAATTAGGTATTGTAGCAAGTGTGTTTGTGAAAAAAAAATGGAACCGGCATGTAAGTGAACTCGTGTAAAGTGAAGAAGTGAAGAATTATGAGTCAGTAAAACGAATGGTTAGAGGAGAGATAATAGATAGAGATTTGGAAGATTAGGCGAGAATAAAGGACGGGCATAAAATAAGAGAAATGAGCGGAAGTGTTTAGGAGGGAAGGTGATGTGGCACCACATGGGCGTCAACTGAATGAACCAATTACAAAGGTGACTACAAATTATTTCTAACCTAAACTAAGTTGAGTGTCGTGTGGTGAGATACAATGAAGCAATTGTCGTACTCTCCTCTCGTTGAAAGAAAGAAATAATTAGGGTAGGATTTGTGTACTGTCTACAAGTCCTTAGTTGAGATTAAATCGAGATAAGCGAGTAGCAAGATAACGACTGGACTTTCTTATAGACACGATCTCATGTACAAACATGTGAGAAAGAAGTGAGAACGCAATGTGTATATATTACACATATGTAAGCTATTCCTTTTACACGCATAGACTAAAAAATAATGCCATCTGCTTAACTCAACAAAATCAATTGGAGAAAAAGAGACAAACGTAAGATAAAGAAAGACATAGAATATATAGTAAAAAATAGAATGTCTCCTTCGCATAAAGTAAAATTTATATTTTCCATAAAAATATAAATATATAATATAAAATACAATAAATACCAATAATAAATAAAAAATAGATACCCAAATAAACAATATATCGTCATATACTAGGAAAAAAAAAACGTAAAAATATAAAAAAAAAAAAAAAATATTAAAGAATAAAAAAAACACATCTAAGAAAGTAATTACAGTATAATAATTATGTAAAATATAATCATAAATATAAATAAGGTAACTAAAGAGATCTACGGATTTGAAAATAAATATAATTAATAACAAATTGAAAAAAAAAAATAAAAATAATAAAAAAAAAAAAAGCCAAAAAAGTGAGTAATGTAAAGGGAACTAAGTCATTTAGATGCAAGTAAGGAGATCTTACTTGACGAGTAAATTTATTACCTGTTGTATATATAAAAGAAAAAAATAATATAGGTAGTGAGACTTATAAAAAAGGTCATGGAATAGAGAAGTATAGAATCTAAAAGAAATTTCAATGTGTATCAGATTGTGCATCTTAGGCATAGCTAGTATGTGAGAAGATTGATTAAAAAATGATCAGTGTTAAAAATAATTAGAAGAGTTGTGTGGTGGTGAAGCGAAAGGGTAAATGAAGAATAAGGGTAGAAGCATGATATGGTTGGTCATGTGGGAAGGATGAATGATAGTCGGTTTATATAAGGACAGGATGATATAGTGGCAAGGATCGCTTGAAAAACAACTGACCGAGCTGGAGATCGAAGAAAAAGACTGGATGAGCAGTACAACGATGCTCTGAAGGAGCCGAATGTGCAGTTTTGGCAGAGGCGAGAATAAAGGACGCATAATAGAAGAATGACTAGGAGAATTTTGTGAGGGGGGTCATGAAGTTGTGGCCCCACCTGGAGTCAAGGAATTGAACCCTTACAACTCACAATTTACACAATAAAGTTGAGGGTCCGTAAGCCAGCGCTCGAAGCTGTAGGTGGGATTTCTGACGCGACGAAGTCCATTACTAATATTAATCCGGCAATACCAGAGGGGGCGGTAAGACTGGGCTTTCTTTTTCGACTTATGTCATGTTTTCCTTCTGCTATTCTTTCCGATGCTTTGTAGCGCACACTTACTCCCAATCTTGGGGAAAAAAAGGTAGATTAAAATTCAATTGCCACTTATTAGCATAATAACCCCTATATACTCCCTATATATATATAATATACCTTAACACATAATAATAATATAATAATAATATAAAATATATATATAAATATATATATATAATAAATAATATTAATAAGTAAAATAATAATATAAATAATAAAAATATATATAATATATAAATTAAAATATAACATAATATTATTAATAAATAAAATAAATAAACTATATATAAAATATATATATAATGTAAATATTAAATTAGGAATTTTTTTATTAATCCCAACCCTAATAATATATAAGATATAATATATATATATAAATAATATATATAATATATATAATTAAAACAACATAATCTATGGATCAAATTTCCCGATAAATATTTATGCTTCTTAAAAAAAAAATCTGATATATAAATACCTACAATTTTTAATAAACTAACTATATATATATTAAATATAATATATATATAGTAAGTATAGTATAATATTATATAATATATATCATACTATATATATAATATATATATATATATATACTATATATACTATATATAGGGTTGGGATTAAAAAAACATACATTATTACATGTACATAATAATAATAAAAGTGTTAAAATGCTACATACGGGAAATTACTTTCAAGCAGTAACCAGAAATAAATATAACAATAATATATTATATCACCTAAGTATTGCCGGCAAACTATAGGTAATAAATCTACTACTTATACTTATATATATATATCTGTGATATAATACTATTATATATAATACTAATTTATATACTAAATTTATATATATATATAATAATCTATCTATTATACTCTCTAGTATAGTGATATATATATACACCGTCTATTCAGAGTATTAATTCACTCAAGATCTTTGATAATATACTATAATTACTTCAATTTCGTTATCGACCTTTTGTCACCAAGATCTCTCGGGCAGCATATAGTTAACGTGCTCTTTCAATATGTCACTCGCGGTGAACAAGTATCGGAAAAGGAATAGCAGTAAGGAAAAACTGGACAGAGAACAATGATCCTGAAAAGAAAGCCCAGTACTTTACCGCCCATCCATATGTAAACCTGCCCAATCTAATACACATGAGATTAAGTTATAAATGCTAAGCCTCGTCGTCTCTGTCAGAAAAATCCACCCTACTAGGGACACTCCTCACTTTCGCGGAAATAGCCAAAACTAGCAAAATCAGAGAAATACCACCTTTAGAAAGAAGACCATGCTCATAAATATCGCTGCTTTAGCAAATCAATAATGTAAGAGGAAAATATATTTTGTCAGTGTAAGGGAATAATATACATCCTTGGACACACAGTGGAAGCCAGGCCACAACCCATACCCCCCCATACGCAAAACAAAATCAGCCGGTATGTTCTATCATTTTCTCTCATTTGCGCCTTTTATTGTTATGCCAAAATGCTCATCAGTATTTATACTCGATGCTTTTGGCATTGCTTAAATTTATTTCTTGACTCACTATTCCACTTTTTGTGTGTTCCGATTCCAGTATTTTACCTTAGAGCTTTATTTCAAATGAAGCGTCGCTCTGTTCAAGTTTTATTTCAACCGATCTTTTGATTAATTCCCACTTCCTATTATAACTACGAAACACTTTCACATCTGCTTATAAACTCTGCATTTACATATCAATATATATATTTTCACACTGACATACAATTGATCTCAAAATCTAATATTATCATAATATTATTCTCTCAACTTTAGCCCCTTTCTCCTCACACACACAACTGTCTAAGTTAGGCTCGAATATCCTCATTTTATTCAATTTCTTCTCGAGGCAACTAGTCTTGGCCCCTTTAAATGAATTTATAGACCCATAGGTGTAACACATTTAGAACTTTCAGATCATTACTTCTCATATATCCAGACCATAAATGTCTCACTACTATGAAAATACACAGGGGGTAGAACAACATACACGTCAAGAAGACCCGTTAGTTCGCTTACTTTTTGTTTAAATATCATATTACTTTAGATTAAAATACTAAAATCTTTATAACATTTGAAGTCGCCATACTCTACACATTGAAACTATATCTCATCCATAATTACTCATAATTAGGCCACACTGATATGTGTATACGTATTAAATTTATCGCAAATATAATTTTGATTATATATTGATGTGATATACTAAATACTAAAATACTAAATAATAATAATAATTATATTTATTTCTAATAACAAGATGTGTGATAAATCGGATTTTTATATGTAGTGACTCATAATAGTTATTCAACTAATTCTAGTACTCAATAGTATATTTATATATTATCTTTGTGTTCTTTTATCTACCGTATTTTTCTCGCATATATATGTTGGGTGAGTAAGGTGCCGCTACAAGCATCGGAAAAGCATTAATAGCCTAGAAGGAAAACATTGACAAATTGTCGAAAAGAATTGACACTCATAGATATTCATATTTTCTGTGTTCCTTAATTAATTTAGTAATTCAGTCGTTTTCCCACTTAACTATTTGATAAATTTTCTTTATAAGTTTCGACGGGACTGCGGACGGACCCTCACTATGGAAATCGTCAGTGTAAGGGGTTCATCCCTTGCCACAGGTGGGCCACAACCATACCCCCTCTACAAAAACCTCCGTCTTAATCTCTTATGTGATTATGCACCTTATAAATTTAACTCGCCTCTGCACAAACTCACATTATACTCTCCTTACAAAGACATTCCGTATTAACTGACTCAATCTCACTTATATATATTCTTCTCAGAAATCTCCCAGTAGCCGGTCAGTTTTCAAACAACACTTTGCCCTTATTACATCTGCTTAAAAACCGACTATCATTTATCCTTTCCACATGACCCAAACCATCTCAACATACTATTCATTTATTTCTCTCATTTAACCCTCTTTCTTCACACCACAAACTTTCTAATATGCTTTCGTATTCCTCATTTTATTCAAATATCTTCTTACAACCTAGCAAGCCACCTTAAGTGTGGCCCATTACTGAACATCACTTAGAACTTAATAAGAATCAATATTACTTCATTCATTCCAGACCATAGTCTCACATACTAATTAATATACACAGGTAATTAACATACCAGTTCAAGAGACCCTAGCGGCCTAAAGATCTTAAGTCCCTTTATAAATACATTACTAACCAACGATTTTAATAATTGTAGGTCTAGATAACACTTCCTGCCTATTCACAACTTTATAATCTACTAAAACTTCTATGACATTCAATCCGTTCCCTTTACCTCATTCCAACAATACACCTATATATTTTAAACTCAGACACTTGTTCCAGGCTGCTCACCATCTAACATAACTTCACTACGAGGATTATGTTATAAAAAAACTGTCCTCACTCACAACCTAATTACCCTAACTCTATATCTATGATTACTTATCAAATCTACCTCCTTTTACACTCCACCTGCCAAATCTCGTAATCTACCAATCCTCTCTCAAAACTTTTCAATTCGGCCACTCCACTCAAATAACCAAATCAAATTCAAATATGCATATATTAAAGTAAGTTAACCTTATCCACTTAATCATTCACATTCATATGATCTTAAACACCATTTTCCTTGTCAAGCTCCACATTCTAAATTCTTTTCATAACTCCCATAATCCAAATACTAATTAATTGAATAAGCAAATTTATAAATAACACTAACCTCACTGCCTCACTCAGCTATTAATATATATTAAACCAATCCCTTTTGACACGATTTATTCTTACACACGCCTCCAAGTCATACATACTTTTGATTCCATTTCAGAAGCCTACCCCTACAACACTATATATATATAATATCCTACTGACACCTGCCGACATATAATCATGAAGAGGACCTTCCCTTATTAAGAGACGTGAATACTCAATTAACTCCTTTTGCACACTGCATAAATGACTTAAATTACGATTTTATATACTCCTCCCTCTCTCCTTTGCTCATTTTCTCTCTATCATTGTAGCTAGATTCAACGTTAGTATTGATCCCACACATCCTCTACCATTCATTAACACGCACCTATGACTCTCCTTCACCATGATCAGTACTATTCAAGGTCAACTCGGCGCAAGCTCTTATATGCTTCGACCAAAACACTCTATCATCTTCCTTACAACAACAAATAAACTATATACTCATATTAGACAACAATTTCTACTCGAGTTTCACCTTTGATTCTCCCTATACCTTATCGAATGCAGTAATAAGTGTGACGTATTTACTGCTCTCGTGTCTCAATCCTCGTCTATAAACTATAACCCCTCTCACATAAACACTATTACACAACATTTCTAAGACTCAGGATTCAATCAGTAACTATTCTCGTCGTGTCCTCCTCTTGCTTTGAATCATGGTTCACCCAGATAATTCATCTTTACCTGAGAATTTCACCATTCTTCATACCTTTTCACTTCTCACCCAATTTCTCTGTGCCTAATAACCTCATCCCCAAAATACCTATTCCATTCTTGTACCATTCGCAAACCGCACTACACATTGCATTATCAACCTTCTCAATACTGCCAAATATTATTACAGAATTTTCAAAGTGTTCTTCACACATCCACTCACATTCCATTTACATCGCTCTACTACAAAACACATCCTATTCCCTATTTTCTAGGCAGTTCCCCTTATTACTAATTCTTAACCTTTCACGGCTTCTCTTCCCAAGAGCATTCAATATCTTCATGTGTCATGCTCCATATCATCGCTGCCTCTACCTTCACTGTTACAATTTTTAGCCATGATTATTTTCTCTTATGTATGACTCCTTTTTAATAGACATTCCTTCTTTTCTATATATCTTTTTTTTTGAACTTCATCATTTGCTTTAGTACATTCAACCAAAGTTCTTTTTTTAGTTTTATAATACGCTTGCATCACCTTCATTTGCCACCACTCACTGTTATATTTCTTACTCGGTCCTCACTTCTATGCACCCACATATTCTTTTTGCACTGCTAACAATTCTTCCGTTTCATTTCTCCAGATTATAGTCATAGTGTTTTCAACTTGTACACACGAATCTAACTGATATGTTATATGTGGCAAGCGTTCTTTAACCTACTCATATCCTATTACCTTGTTCACTAACACTTATCGTCACTCTTAATTTACCCACTCCTTCTCCGTATCACCTTCATCTAAACCATCCAAGATCCATCACATTCATTCCTTCTTCCCCTAACAGAACTCTTGTAAAAAAAAAAATTAATTAAGAATTAAGAGAGCATCTTTCTGCAATAGAGATTAAACATCAAATATGTTGAATAAAAGGTTTGAAAAAGAGTTTAGGTAAGACCAAAATCATGATTTACGATAAAACGTGTCGATACCATCTCTACCTTACACCAACTTCTAGTATTTTACTTATGGTATACTATCATCTGTGTTTTATAAGAAAGTAAATATATCTATCCACTACTACTATACCCTCTCCCCTCACAAGTATCCACTCATATATCAGCGAGAATGCATCATATTCCCTACCTGGAACACACCCAAAAACCATACCGTGTTATACTCTCTATCGCTCTCTCTTGATCAAGATATAATATAATATAATTTACTATACTATTCCTGAAAACTTATATTAGTATGGTATTTTCGGTATTATATATTATATATATACTATTTACTACTGTATATATATTTCCCTCATCAACTTTCAACAAATGCTTATATATATACTATTATATACTGAATAATAAATAAATAATAGACAAATATTTTATATACCTTATGCGCGTCTATATTCTTCGGTGTGCCGTACTAATAAACGAGGTGACGCGGACCACTGTTTAGGTATAACTTTGGTGTCTTACCCACGACTCTCCAACCAATAATTGCACTTTTTTGGCAAATATTTTTGTACATCAACAGGCCTAATAGAATCGGGCAATAAGCTAGCATAAAAAAGCAAAATAATAATGTAAATTCTAAAATAAAAGATTTTAGTGTACAATGAACGTTGAGGTCGATAACATTTGAATTCGTTTGGTGAAGCAGGAAACCACCTTGAGGGCGTGATCGGACCTATCTGCTTAAATTCGTCTTTTACGTATAATTACAATTTCGAAAAATATATTTTTATTATTACATTAAAATAACTATAATAAATTATTTATTCATATTTAAAACAAATTTAATAAATAATATTGAATTACCATAATATAAATATAACAATAAACAGAAAAATAATAATCCACGGTTGGTACCGATCACCCCTCT
The DNA here is from genome assembly GCA_015478945.1 of Trachelipus rathkii. Lineage (NCBI taxonomy): Eukaryota > Metazoa > Arthropoda > Malacostraca > Isopoda > Trachelipodidae > Trachelipus > Trachelipus rathkii. The sequence goes on along the minus strand of JABUQX010123762.1, from coordinate 9,882 downwards.
CCGCCAATCGATTTTGACATGTTTTCGGTAAAGCGTTTTTAAATTATTTAAAAAAATTTTGTAATTTTTATTAAAAAAATTTCAACTTAATATAAAGTAACTTTTTATTACATTTTAATTAACCAAAATAATACGTAATAAAAAATGTCAAAATAAAAATACGATAAAAATAAGTTAAATTTCGAGACACCCCCATCAAATATTTTACGGCGGTGTGAATCGACGGAACCAAAGTATAGGCCCGTATTTATATTAGCACTGAAAAATAACTGCTTGGATCAAAAAAAAAAAATTACTTTGCCAGTTAAGTAACATACCGCAGTCGCTATCCACTGACCAATAATAAAATCGGATACCAAACAATTTTACGATATATAACGAACGTTAAAAAAACTCACATTTTCAAAAGTGAACTATACTATTGAAGGATAATATATAAGTACTTTGTCAATATTTAGTAATAATGCAATATAAAACTTTTCTAATAATATTAAATATATGACTCTAATAAAATAATTCCTAACTACTGCGTGGCTATTAAAATGAGCGAAAAAATTTTTTTTTTTTTTATATTTTATATTTTATTTGAATTTCGGACGGAATCACCCCTCCTAAAGAGGCGGGCCGGTCACCCCGTTGCGACACTACTATATATATATATATATATTAATATATTAAATTTATATATATATATATATAGTATATAATAATAATATAAATATATATACTATTACATATATATATATATTATATTCAACTGTATGTTCCATTGGCTAGATTTTTTTATTTTTGTCTTTTCAGCTGATTAATTGTCTCTTACCTTCTTTTCATATAATTTTATATTCTTATATATTGTAGGTAGTTAAAGAAATCTTCTTGTAAATTGTATAATGTTAAAACAATAAAAGACTAGTAGCTAAACTTTGGTAATACTTACTGAAAAATAGAATGAAAATTTTTTTGAATAAAACACAAAACAAAAAAAAGTTAATAATATATATTTTTGAGGGGGGGCCCATTTATTATTCCTTTAGCTACTATTTTCAACTTTATAACATAAAATATAACTTGGGACCAACCAAATATGAATAAATGACTAGTATTGGTTGTACAAGGAATGCCATCCTGACGTTGAAATAGCAGTACAACCAAAATTTCTATCGTATTACTGTGATATTTATTTAAATCTATTATACTAATAAAGTAAATCAGTATTTCCAGGGTATATCGTATCGGCACTAAAAAAAACCTGATGTATCGACAGATATCGGAATACAATCCCTAATACTATAATATATATAAATAATATAATATTATATAATATAATATAAACCATAGTATTACTATATAATTATACAATAAAACAACTATATATATATTATACCTATATATATATTATTATACTATATATATTATAATATATATATATATATATATATATATATATATATATCATATATATAAATATACTAAATAATATAAAATATATATATAATAATACACTATAATAATATTATATATATATTATATTATATATATATATATATAATTATATATATATAATATATATATATAAATTTTTAAAAAAATATATTTTGAACTTAACTTTTAACTTACCAACAACAACATTTACATCTCCCATCAAATCCTCTGGAATATCTGTTGATTTTTCAATATCTTTTTTCAGACTCTCACATGCCATTCTCAAGTAACTTGTCTGCTCAGTAATAAAATTTCTAAACTCATTATGATTAACAGCTGCAGACTCCATCTTTTAATATTTGTTCTTTTCCCTCTTTAAAACAAACCAAAAAAAAAAAAAAAAATCTTCAACAAACAAAAAAAAAAATCTGCAACCAACAAAAAAAAATCTAAACTTGAAATACATTTAATCAAATCTAAAATATTTACCAATTGCTCACAATTAGTAAGATTTTATGAAATTATGGTATTCCTTGTAAGAGAGTTTGAGAAAATTTGAAATTACAAAATAAGCAACTTAATATAAAAACTATTAACTGCTAATTAATGGGCATACTTGCATATATATATATATAGGATAAATTGTTAAATGGATAATTGTGTGCCGCAGAAGTTTCAGCTATAAAAGTTAAAAAATAGTGATCCAAGTAAATAAAATATGAAATCAAATAAAATTTTACCTTTAATAATAAATAATCACCCCTTTACAGACAAAACCATCAACATTTTCAATGTTGGATATATAAATGGCACTTTTCCAAATAATTAAATTTCTCCATGATACAATATAATGCATTTTAAAATTTAAACTGCTCAATATTTTAATAATGAGCTTTGAAACAACTACTTAATAGACTTAATATTTCATCGCTATTAAAAAATCAAGGCAAATCAAGGTATCAGCAAAAGTGTGAGGTGAGTAGCATGTAATCATCCTCCAATGATATGCTCAATCCTGAATCATAAGCACCACTCAAAATTGAGTTTGGCCCATGGTTCTGTCACACAAAGCATTTCAAGAAGAATATTGGTGGCCAATTTTTTCATGTTTCATACATGCAGTAATTTCATATTGGCTCTGGGTTCTGTTGTCATTTGCAGTCCATGGCAAAATCACAGAACATAAACATGTGATAACAAAAATACTTATATAGCTATAGAACAACTAATTTTAATATTAAAATGTGTAAGGTTCTTCACCTAGGTTACTCAAATAAAAGATTTAACTACAATATGAATGGAGATTGACTTGAATCTGTGGACCAAAAAAAAGATTTAGGTGTGATTATAAGCAGTAATCTGAAAGTGGCTAATCAGTGTTTGGAAGCAAGGAATAAAGCTAATAAGATGCTAGGTATAATAAATTGCAATGTCATTTACAAGAGCAAGGAAGTTATAAGTAAGCTATATAATGGCTATGTTAGGCCAGTAGTAGATAATTGTGCACAAGTTTGGGCCCCTTATTTAAGAAAATACATAAATATGATGGAGGGAGTGCAACATAGAGCAACAAGGATGATTTCTGGGTTTAAAGGTAAGAGCTATGAGAAGCTAAAGGAGTTAGGAATGCTTTCTGTACAAAGAATTTCTTAAAGGGGACATGATACAAGTCTACAAAATATTTACATTTATTGATATGGAGATCAATAAATTCTTTATAGTAGACCACAGGCTAGAGACCAGGAAACATAAGAAAATTATGAAGGCATGTAATCTTGATGTAAGAAAACATTCATTTAGTAATATGGTTGTTAATTTGGGAATGGTTTAAGTCAGAAGGTTATTGAATGTGACTAACTTGCAACATTTAAGAAAGGATTAGATGGGTATATGGATGGTTTGGGTCAGATAGTAATGTATATTTTGACTAAGCTAAATTGGCAGGTTTTTAGTTAGCTATTAGCTACAAAACTATATTGTAATTAAGATAAACGTATTAAAGCTTGTAGTGTGGTTATCATGTACTTTAGCTATAGGTTTTGCTTTTGGTAGCAACCTAGCTAGTTTATAATATTTAAGACACAAAAAAGCCCTAGGGTGCTGAGTGGATTTTGCATGAGCATATTGTTACTTTAGCTGACTGGGGTAGTCTCAATAGGCCCATGTGGCTTGTAATATCTGGGTCCAAATTGCAAGTTAATAAGGAAAAAATCTTAGATTTCCGAAATGGCGATTTTACCAAATTTCGAGACATGCTTAGTACAACTAACTGGGATAAAGAGTTTAAAGACCAAAACTGCTTTATCATGTGGGAACATTTTAAGCAAATTTTAATGAATATTCAGTCAGTATGTTTTAAAGATAAACCCATTAGGGTGGCAAAGAGAAAACCTGTTTGGTGGAATAGAGAGATAAGAGAGAAAATTAATGAAAAGCGTAGATGTTTTAAAATATTCAAAGGTAGTAATAGGGAAGATGATTTAGAAAATTATAGGAAAAATAGAAATGAACTTAACCAATCAATAAGAAAGGTAAAGAGAGAGGCAGAAATTAATTTAGCAAGGAATAGTAATAAGAATCTGAAGAAGTTTTTTAGCTTTTATAAATTTAAAAGTAAGAATAGGACAATTGGTCCAATTAAAATTGATGAAAATTTAGTGAGTTCAGATAAGGAAATGGTCAACATTTTAATGCTTATTTTGCTTCATTGTTTACTGAGGAAAGATTAGATAATAATTTGGAGACTAATAGTTCTTGTATGTATGTAACAAATAGACTTACAGAATTTGAATTTGACGTAAAAGATATTAAAACATTTATTGACTTATATTGACCTAAGTAAAGCTAGCCCTGATGGTATATATGGTAGAATCTCTGAAAGAGGGTAGTACCAGCATTGCAAAGGCACTGTATTTGATTTTTAAGCGATCAATAACATTTGGTGAGGTACTAGATGACTGGAAAACGGCATACACTTTCTTCATTTATAAGAAAGGTAGTAAGGAAGATTTGGGAAATTGTAGAGTTAGCTAACATCTCTGGTTGTAAAGGTTCTGGAAAAGTTAATGAAAGGTCATATAGAGGTATTTAGAAGATAACAAGGTATTGTATGACTCCCAGCACGGTTTCAGAAAAGGGTAGGTCATGTCAGACAAACCTTTAGAATTTATGGAATACATTACTGACTGCGTCGACTTAGGAGATCCAGTTGATATTGTAAGTATTTAGACTTTAGTAAAGCTTTTGATGAGGTTCCACATAAGGCGGATGAAAAAGTTATTGCAATGTGGTGTAGATGGAGCTGATACATTGGATTAAAGAGTGGCTGCGAAATAGAAAACAGTGTGTACAACTAACTGGCAATCATGGGAAATAGCGAAGAGTGGTGTCCTACAGGGTTCAGTGCTGGGGCCACCATTGTTCCTCATATATATAAAATGATTTAGACCAGACTTAAATGCAAGGTTTCTAAGTTTGCAGATGATACTAAAGTGGCCACCTCAGTTAGGAATAGTGAAGGATGTATAAAGATTCAAAATGACTTGATAAACTTCTTGGGTGGCAGATACGTGTCAAATGGATTTTAATAGTAAAAAGTGTAAAGTTCTTTACCTAGGTTACTCGATAAAAAAAGTTTTAAATACAATATGAATGGGGATTGGCTTGAGTCTGTGGACCAAGAAAAGATTTAGGTGTGATTATAAGCAGTAATCTGATAGTGCCTAATCAGTGTTTGGAAGCTAGAAATAGTTAATAAGATGCTGGGCAATAAATCGTAATGTTGTTTACAAGAGCAAGGAAGTAATAAGTAAACTGTATAACAGCTATGTTAGCCAGTAATAGAGTATTGTGCACAAGTTTGGGCCCCTATTTAAAGAAAGACTTAGATATGCTACAGAGTGCAATGTAGAGCAACATGGATGATTTCTTGGTTTGAGTGTAAGAGCTATGAGGAGAGGCTGAAGGAGTTAAGAATGTTTTCTGTAGAAAGGCGATTTCTCAGGGACATGATATAAGTCTACAAAATATTTACATCTATTGATAATACAGAGACCAATAAATTTTTCATAGTAGAACATGGACAGGTGACCAGGGGGCATAATAAGAAAATTAAGAAGAAAGCATGCCATCTTGATATAAGAAAGCATGCATTCAGTAATAGGGTTGTTAAATTTTGGGAATAGTCTGCCAGAGGAGGTTGTTGAGTGTGACTTGATTGCAACATTTAAGAAAGGGTTAGATTCGTTTATGGATGGGTTGGGTATCATATAATATATTGATGAAGCCAAATTGGCGGGTTTTTAGTTATAGTAGTTAGTAATGTTAGATGGCATGTGTGACCATAACTTAGTTATTAATGCATGTGGATGGTTTGGGTATCATATTTATAAATCATTAGTTTTGACTACTAAATTGGTGGATTTATATATCATTAGTTTTGACTAAGCCAAATTGGTGGATTTGTAGTTACGACAAATTGGGACAGTCTCGATAGGCCCATGTGGCTTTTTACTGTCTCTATATTCTTAATGTCTTAATATCAGCAAAATCATTTTTTAATCTTAAAATTCTTTATCCCAATTAGTTAAATTACGCTTTAAGATCCAGAGTTAATTAAAACAAATTAAGTATACCTATATATAGTCTATAATTATTTACCATAAATTGTGTTATTAACAGATGGAAGTAAACTATTAGCTATACCAAGGCTAACAAAATAATCAACAAAATAGATAAACAAAAGGAAATAGGCCTAAATAATTCAAAAAAGGAACTGAATGAAAACCATTTTAACTTTTCAGCAGATTCCCATTTAAATATTTTTAAAAAATATATAAATCCTATAGCGTCGGGCGGGGTGACTCGGACCACCTTAGGCATAACTTGGTCTCCCGACTCTCTAATGCACTTTTTTGGAATTTTTTTTTGAAAATCAAGGCCCTATGGTAGGTCATAAGCATACAAAAAAATAATAATATAATTCTAATTGTAATAGTTTTATTAAAGTTTGAATAACGCTTAGTCACCCCGACCTTCAGTCACCCCCACCTTGGAGGAGTGAATCGGACCATCTGTTTAAATTCCTCTTTACATAAATTCAATTTTATATTTTAATTTTTATTTAATATAATAATTATTTATCATATTAAAATTTGTAATAAGTAATAAAAATGCCAATAATGATAAATAAAATAAGAATAAAATAAGATGGTCCATCAACTTCTCTCCGCTCTTCAAAAAATTTTACTTTTTGACTCATTTTTTTATTAAAATTTCATTTTTAAAAAAATTTTCATTTAACAAGGTAACTTTTTATTATATTTAAATAATTATATGTAATAAAATGTCAATAATAATAATGAAATACTTAAAATAATGGTGGTCCCTTCATCAATTTTTACTGCGGGTGAATCGGACCAAATTAGGCCCGTGATTTTGCCACTAAAACTGTTTGGAACAAAAATTTACATTTTGCTGGCTAGTTAACATACTTTGAGTGTATCCACTGAAAAAATAATTAAAATCCATCCACAATTTTTCATTTTATAACAAAGTTAAAAAAACTCACATTTTTCAAAAGTGAAATTCTATTGAAGGACACTTTGTACCTTAATTTCTAACATTTTTTAAAAATATAAAAACTTTCTAGAATTAAAGATGATCTAAATAAAACTTGTAGTACTACCGTGTGGCTATTAAATGAGGGAAAAAAAAAATTTTATTTTATTTAGAGTGGACCGAATCACCCCTCCTAAAGAGGCGGGCCCAGTCACTCCGCCCGACGCTAAATATAAATACCTTGAAACTTTTCACATTAATTATTAATTCCAATGGGACACTTCTTCCTACTCTACTGAAATTATAAAGGAAAATGTACTGAAATGTATAAAAAATACCTTAATATACTGTAGTACTTTGGATTTGTTTTTTTGTCTCATAATTTACCGTTCTTATTATTTTTTTAGGGTGCTTCTAGAACGTCCACCAACAAGGAGTGCTAAGGATTGCAGTGCTAGTTTTTTTTTTGCTTGCGTTTTATTTTAATTTTAAGAGTGATTTTTTTATAAATGTTTATTTATCAGTTCTGTTTTTTTAGTAAGATAACGAGACAATATAGACTTTCAGTTTTTTTTTTTTTTTAAATTTATTGTTTTGTTAAGTGCAAAAGACGAAAGAAAGTCTACGCTTCACTTTTCCGACGTTTTACATGTAACAGGTAATTAACATTATTTATTATTATTATTATTATTATCATTATTTATTATTTTTATACTATCAAAGTTGTTAAAACTCCCATAAGATTTTTATATATATAAAAAAAAAATTAAAATTATAGGATATAGCTACTCCAAAAAATAATAATGCAGCATAAAAAAATGAAAACTATTTAAGTCTAGGAAAAAAAATTACTGTCTCTCAAAGTTTAAAATTTTCCTATAGGCTTTCTTATAAAAAAAAAAATTATTGGGCCTCATGCTCGTTTTAAGGCCATCCTAGTTCAGGTTATGATAAGATTTGTTAAGTATATATAGATTTTCTCTGTGTATACCTAACAAAACATATCATAACCTGAACTAGAAGGCCTGAAATAAGACCTAACCTGGATGGATGAAAAATGAAAAGTCTATGAGAATTTTAATAACTGAGAGGCTGTAACTTTTTTTTCTTAAGAAGATTGCCACGTTTGTTTTTTTCTATTCATTTTTTTAGAATAGACCTATATCTTGTAATTTTTATAAAAATCAGGGGTGAAGCCCCTCTACGCTACTATTACCAAAATTGTCAATTATTGAAAAAATATTAATATAATCTATATATATAAAAATTTGAAAACAGCATCGATAATATTCCAATAAAAACGAGAAAATTAGCAGTTTAAAATTTTCAGAATATTTTTTATATAGCTATTTCTTTAAAATATATATAGCATCGGGCGGGGTGACCAGGTCCGCCTCTTTAGGAGGGGTGATTCGGTCCACTCTAAAGAAAATAAAAAATAATAAAAAAAAAATAAAATTTTTTCGCTCATTTAATAGCCACGCGGTAGTACTACAAGTTTTATTTAGATCATCTTTAATTCTAGAAAGTTTTTATATTTTTAAAAAATGTTAGAAATTAGGGTACAAAATGTCCTTCAATAGAATTTCACTTTTGAAAAATGTGAGTTTTTTTAACGTCGATATAAAATGAAAAATTGTGGATGGATTTTAATTATTTTTTCAGTGGATACACTCGAGTATGTTAGCTTTAAACTGGCAAAGTAAATTTTTGATCCAAATAGTATTAGTGGCAAAAAAACGGGTAACTTGGTCCAATTCACCCCGCCGTAAAAATTGATGGAGGTGAATCGGACCACCTTGTTTTTCGGATTTTACGTATTATTATTGAATATTTTTATTACGTATTAAGAATTAAAAAAAAGTTAATTATATTAAGTGAAAATTTTTAAAAATAATGAAATTTTAATAAAAACGAATTCAAAAGTGTCAAATTACGGAGAGGGTAATCGACCACCTATTTTTATTCTTATTTTATTTATCATTATTGGCATTTTTATTACTTATTACGAATTTTAATATGATAAATAATTATTATATTAAGTAAAAATTAAAATATAAAATTGAATTTATACGTAAAGGAGGAATTTAAACAGATGGTCCGAGTCACCCCTCAATGGTGGTCCGCTTCACCCCTCCACGGTCAGGCTGACTCAGCGTTATTCAAACTTTAATAAAACTTTTATTATTAGAATTACATTATTATTTTTTTGTGTGCTTATGACCGACTATAGGGCTGTGATTTACCAAAAAAAAAAAAAATCCAAAAAGTGGATTAGGGGAGAGTCAGGAGACCAAGTTATGCCTAAGGTGGTCCGAGTCACCCCGCCCGACGCTATAAAATACATGAAAAAATATATAAAAAAAGAAACAAATAATTTCTTAAAACCATTTCTGTAAATTAAATGTTTATAGTTTTAATACAGTATTTACATGAACCCAAGTAATACTCCATATTTATCTAAATATTTATAGTCTTAATACAGTATTTACAGGAACCCAAGTCGGTAATACTCCATAATTACCATTATTTTTATAAAAATCGGCAATGGAGCGGTTCTGCCGGATTACCGTTACATTTTGGAAGAAAATGTCCAGTTCCTTTAATCTCTCCTAGGATATACCATAACCCATTTTGAAAACAGTAGTCTAAGCTCTAAACAGCCATTCCAACTAAAGTATATAAATACTTATCAAACAAATAAGTAAATTGAAAACTCAAATTATGAATTTTATAATATAATAGATGTGCTAAAATCTATTGCTAACTTCACATGTATTAATTTGAATTTGACGTAGATATTAAACGTTTACTAGACCATATTGATCCAAGTAAAGCTGCCCTTGATGGTATAAATGCGAAACGGTTAAACACCAAATTCCGAAACTGATCCAAGTAAAG
>JABUQX010123761.1:37500-47755 GCA_015478945.1 Trachelipus rathkii | reverse complement strand
TATAAAGAGTATAAGGTTATATACAGTAATATATATATATATATATATATATATATATATATATATATATATATATATAAGTTATGTTATATATACAGCATATATTAAGTTATATATATATATATATATATAAAGTATATATAAAGTTGATATATATATACTGTATATACATAAGGTTGGTTAAGCATTCTGTATATATATATAGCAGTATATAGTTATATAGCAGTTATATATAAGGTTATATATAGCATATATATATATAAGGTTATATATATATATATATATATATATATATATATATATGTATATATATGCCATATATATATATATATGTTATGAGATGGGTATCGTTACATGAAATTGGTTAGCGTTACCGTTACTCGTTACTTGAGAGAAAAGGGGTAGCGTTACCGTTACATCGTTACATTTTAAAATTCTTTGAAGCGTTACCGTTACTCGTTACATGTAATGCCGTTAACGCGTTACTTTCGGTCAGTTTTGGGCTTAATTAATAGTTTACAGTTTTGGTACATGATCATATACATATTTACTGCTGAAGATTATTAAATCATTGGATTAACAAACAGTTTTTAAATTTTTATTCAAAATTTGTAATTTACATTCCGAATATTGACCAAATAATAGAAATATACAATTTTTTTTTATTTATTTTAAGTTTCATTATGTATAAGTTAGTGCAATAAATGATATATATTTATGGAATTTAGTGATACAATATTATCCATTTAAGTACTCTTTATAATTTATTACACAAACGTAGAAGATTATCTCAATTGTGCGTCACTTTAAACCCTAGCTACTGATCTTCTTTCGACATTGTTTGATATTATTGGCATGTAAAGTATTAAGTCGATATATTAATATTATTAATGATATAATAATAATAATAAAAATTGGCAGTAATAATGCATTGTAAAGTTAGGTAATTATAATAATAATAATAATAATAATAATAATAATAATAATAATAATAATAATAATAATAATAATAATAATAATAATAATAATAATAATAATAATAATAATAATAATAATAATCATATTAATAATAAATAATAATAATAATAATAATAATAATAATAATAATAATAATAGTAGTAATAACAATAATGATCTATTTAAACATAGTTAATCACTTATTAATAAATGATAATAATTTTCTGTAACCATATAGAACATAAATAAAATTAAAAAAGAAAGACATAACGATTTTATTTATAGTAACAATTAATAACATTACAAATATTAAGAATTACCTTTAGGAATGACTAGCCTTTCAAACATATTATCAAATAGCTTGGATCTCTTGGGAGAGTGAATGTGAACCGCAAATCTGAATAACCTTTCTACAGGGGCCGATGAAGGTAGTGGAGTAAAGTAGTGCAAAAATAACACAGGATACCTAAGGCTATGACTCTAGGGATCTGTCGTTATCCGTAAGGTATTTAAGCACTTCTATTTCTATTTAATGACGCGGGTGATGTAGATGACAAACTCTCGTATTCAAAAAAGTCATCTGGACTGCTACCTCCAGCCAAATCCATTACTTTGTTAGGCTCTTGAGATGTATTTGCTTGAACCTCATTTCTGACAGCCACAATTAATATTTCACTGATACTCTTTTTCATTTTTCCTCGGTATTATATTTCGATGCTTATATGAGCCATTTGATTTGTGGTTAGATTAGAGGCCAGATGCCAAAACTGTGTGTTGGCCGAGAAACTAAGAAACTCCCGAAATCTATTCTCGAAACCCCTAGTTAATGCTGCAAGAAGAGGGATGAACATGTTCGGTGGGAGACTGCATGCAAGACAAATTTTTCAATCACTGTTAAAAATAATGACAGCTAAAGTTCATAAAAATGTAGCTTTACTTTCCACCTCAGCCTATCTAATGCAAATACAGCAATTGGTTGAAATACTAAAATGTACTCTTCAAGAAATTCAATTTCAATGTCTTTGAAGCATGGGAGTGGCTGGATAAAAAATGGAAAAGCAAAAGTTGAAAGATTTAGAACTTAATGGTCATTAAAGAAGCCAATCCTTTTTTCCTCAAATTAAAAACCTGTCTGTTAATTGAACTGGTGCTACCGTGTTTAAAAAGTGCCATTGAAAGGTCTTTTAGCACTCTTTGAAGAGTAAATACTTGGCTAAGCAGCACAACACAATAAACGAAGACAGGCTTAATGGACCATGTAGGATGAGTATTCATAGAATATTAGTAAGTAAAAATGAACGAATTGGAAACCAATGTAATAGACAGGCTTAATGGACTATGGATGAGTATTCATAGAATAAGTAAAAATGAACGTATTGGAAACCAATGAAATTGGGAATTACAAAATCCAAGGCAAGTGCTACTTCTTTAGATTTAATATTAGCTACCTCAGGACTTATACCGCCAAAACAAATATTACTAACGTCTCTCAAATATTTTTTTACTCCAATTCCTCGTGACATAAATATTTTTACTAAAAACTTGAAGATTCATTAGTTTTTATTTGCCTTTATAAATCGAAATAACTTTTTTATATTATTATATTTTTTATTAGCCTTGAAAAGAAAATCTGAGTTTAAATCTAACTAATTTCACTCTATTGGATCAGTGTGTGAGTAGGGACATAAATCACTGCCCCTTTGCTAGCTCTTAAGTCAAATCCTGCGAACACACACACATATACAGTACACACACACACACAGACACACAGACACACACACACACACACACACACATATATATATATATATGGAGTTATAGTAGCATACAGCATATAAGGTTGGGTTGGTTAAGGTTGCTGGCAAGAGTTGATAGAAGGTATATATATAAGCAGTATATATATATATATATATATAGTTATATATATATATATATATATACTGCTATATATATATATAGGTGTTATATATATAGCAGCATATATATATATATATATATATGCTATATATATATATATAGTAAGTATATATAGTGTATATATATATATATATATATATATATATATATATATATATATATATATATGTATATAAGGTTATATATATAAGGTCACCAACCTTCTCCCACTAAATGAAGTCCTGCCTACCCATATATAAGTATATATAAGGTTATATTAGTAATATATATATATAAAAGATATATATGTATATATATATATATACATATTGTTATGCAGAACAGCAAGCAGCTAAGGTTGTATATATATATATATATATATATATATATATATATTATATATATATATATATATATATATATATATATGTTATATAGTATATACATATAGTGTTATATAGCAGTATATATGTTGTTATAGAGTTAGTATATAAGGTGTTATATATATATATATATATATATATATATAGTTATAGTATATATATATATAAGTATATATATATATATATATATGCAATGTGAATCTCGAATCTCCTAATTTCGATTATTCTTGTGGCTTTCAAAATCTTCTTCCCTTCTACTACAACAATTCAGGGTGCTAAGCTAGTCTCTCCCAACAGAACAGATTTTCACGCTTGAATATCTTACTACTTCTCACGAGACTGTTAAATCTTCTCATCCAAATACTGAGGTTTTCTATTTAGGGGATTTCAATGAAGCAACACTGAATGGTTGGGGTCATCTCATACTGATTTAGGGAGAGGAGACCGAGATTCAGCATTCTCAACGATCTAAAGCTAATTAAAGAACCAACACACATTCCGGATCGTCCCAACCAATTTTTGAACACACTCTTGACCTGTGTTTCACCACTAGTCCTTCTTTAAATACACCACCTTCGCTGTTATTGGGCAAATCTAACCACAACCTTATATCTCTTTAATATAATGTTTCACCAGTCTGCCCATTCTGCCCTGTGCAATTTTTCTGCACTGGATCGGGCCGATTTGGGGTTTGCGCTACTTTACGTTAACTATTGAACACTCTGCCTCTCAGATGGCTTCTTGTGTCGGACAAGGTGGGTTTCTGTGTAATCGCTGATGGGATGATCAGGTTCATTCCTTCTTCGACTAAATCTTTCTCTCCTCATAATCCATGTTCGATCGTACTTGTTCTCTGGCCAATTCAGGCTAGAGACAATGCGTATCGGGGGTGGAAAATTCTCTTCTCATATCACTTTCGCTAATTCTTCATTCAGCTAGAAATCGCTGCAGGGATACTCTTCGACGAGCAAAGGCTTCAACAAACGAGTGTGCTAACCTCCTTGGTTTTCCTACTGAAAATTTCTGGCCTCTTGCCAAAACATCTCTCCAACAACTTCTGTAAATCTACCTTTCCTCTTATTATTCGATTTTGATTTAGTTCTTGCTGTTAATCCCCCAACTGAAAAGGCCATTCTATTTTCCCTCTAACTAACCCTGGACGATTCTGGTATTCCTCTCCCTCCCTCCCTTCTTCTCTCTTTGTATGCCCATGCCTTGCCTTATAATCACATTTGATTGGGCATGGGTTCCTGAAATTCATGAACGTTAGGAAGGTAAGGCGCTCCGACGGTGGCTCTGAGATTTGAGGGAGCATGTGCACCTCCCCTTCCTCCTCTCTCGTTCAATTTATATTCTTATGTGCAATGGGCCGCTCAGCATCTTTCTCAGGCAGCGCGCATATGCGTCCACCAACCTATTCCGGAAAAAGAAGCTGCCTGACCTTTCTAACTATCGCCCTATAGTCTTCTAACTTGTATTCTATCTAAGATCTTGAAATCCTTTCTCAACTCTCATTTTTTAAACCATCTGGCTATTCCTCTTCTTTTCCGATCGTGCCGCGTATGGCTTTCGGCGCTCGAGGTTCTTCTGGCGATATACTTTCTTATTTAACAGATTTATGGTTTTCCGCCCTTAGGGAATTATGGGAGTGGCGTTTGACATATCCAAAGCATTTGACCGGGTAGGTATGGCACGCGTCACTGCTCTCTCCACCAAGCTCCTTTGATTTCTCCTCCTTCTCTTGTTTACTTAAAAGCCTAGCTTTCTTCAAATCGCAATGCTCACAATATTATTGTTGTTGATGGGGCGACTTCTTCTCCTTTTTCTGTCAATAGTGGTGTGTTCCTCAGGGTTCTGTCTATCTCCTACTTTATTCTTGCTTTTCATTAATGATCTTCCCTCGTCTGCACATCTAACTCTATACACCTCCACTCATATGCCGATGACTCTACCCTTCATTCTTTCATTTCAATTCTGCTCCTTCTCTTACTTCTAGAATTGCCTCTCGTCTTAATCTTTCCGATTCCATTCTCGCTAATCTGATAGAATTTCCGGGTGGGTCGTCTCAACCTTGTAAAATTAATTTTTTAAAAACTCAACTTCTACAAATCTCCTCTCTAGACACCTTCTAACTTTCCCATCTCTTTCGACGGTTCTCTCTTCTCTTTGACAATATAAACATCCTGGGCCTTAACATAAACAAAAATGTCTTGGAAACCTCACCACAATGGTTGCTAGGGTGGCCTCAAGAAAAGGAGCTGGGAGTTCTGTTTAGACTGTAAGATTTTTTTTTCCTCTTCTCAGTTACCCCAGCTATACAAGGGTCTCATAGTACTGTTCTCATATCTGGGGGAGCTCAGGTTTCACCCGGCTTTTGATATTAGGGTCGAGTCAAAGGCAAAAAGACTTATAAACTGTCCTGTACTTCCTAGTTCCTTGACCCTCTATCTTTGTGGTGCGATGTTGGTGCTTTATCTCTTTTCATAGGTACCGTAGCGGCAAGTGCTCAGGTAACTTTCACCTGCGTGCCACCTCACCTTAAGACGCCCTCATCAAGGTGCCAGGTGTCGCACATGAGTTTTTTGGTTGATATTAGCAACTCCAGAATAGTTCGCTGCTGGTGCTTCCTTCTTTTCTGCCACATCTGTTCTGTGGGTTCTCTTCCATCTTCAGCTTCCTACCAATTTAACTCCCCTCACTTTAAAGCCCGTGCGTCTGTGCTCATCTGTACTCGTTAGTTGAATTTCTGTTGAGTTTAACACCCTCCTTGAATAGGCTTCTGCCCGTGAGCGGTGAAAGATATATATATATAAGGTTATATATATATATATAAGCGTTATATATATATATATATATATATATATAGCAGTTATAGTAGGTGTATATATATATAGTTATATATATATATGTTAATATATATATATATGTTAAGAAGGCATAGCAATATAAGCAGCAGCAGCATATTATATATATATAAGTTATATATATATATGTTATATATATATATATATATATATATATATATATATATATATATATATATAAATATATATATATATATATATATATATATGTTATATATTATACTTACAACCGCTCCCAGGAAGGGTCAAGACCCTGTCAAAGCTAGCACTCTTCTGAATCTTCCTCTTTCTTCGAAACTCCATCTTCCCTCAGCTTCTGCACGATCCTATCTCTCAACAGTTCTCCACCGAGCTTCTCCATCTCTTCCCCTAGGTCTTCCTCTGGTCTAGTTTCCTCTGCTCTCCATTCTTACCCTTGGCTATTAATTCCCTCTTGTGCATCCTCTCCAGGTGTCCCTCCACTACCTCAATCTAGCTGCATCCATCTTATTCGATTATAGCCATCACTCCAACCTCTCCTCCCTTATTATTTCGTTTTCTGTCTGTCTCTAGTCTTTTCCATTATCGTTTCAAAACGTACATCTTCCGGACTGTAATTCTTACTCATCCTCTCTTGTTGTCGTACCCATGCTCCTGTTCATATAGTAAATGGTGAGCTAACACACCTTCAAGGTTGTCAAATTTTTCACTTTCCACAACATTTACTATCTTCAGTATGGAATACACTGCTCTGCTCTCCCCCATACTGAGCTATCCTACTCTCCTATGATCTCTTGTACATTTCCTCCTCTTCCAAATACTCCACCCAAATATTTACATTTCTCCACCGTCTTTATCTCAGTCCTCCCCCTCTATTCTCAACTCTCTTCCTCCTTCTTTTCTACTGACCACCATGATCTCCGTCTTTTCTGGGTGTTTATAGTCAAGCCGGCCTCTCTCAGCCTGTTGGCAAAACATATCACTATCTTCTCTCAACTGCTCCTTTGGGCAGCACGCCAAGTCATCCGCATATGCCAAAATATCGTCCAAACTTCCGATTTCTTTCTCACTTTCTTTATCGCTGGCGATACGGTACAAACACCAGACAACATCGCTTCCTTGCTTAACCCCCTGTTCTCACCCTCTCGAACCATTTCTTATTCTCATATTCCGTTCTTACATTACATTTGCTATTCCTGTGCAAACTCTCCAGAGCTCCTCTCAACTTTCTACCCACTGCATATTCTCTCTCCAAGCACTCTCCAAAGTCTCTCTCTCTAGGCACTGAATCGAAAGCTTTCTTCAGATTTTAGAAAGCTATATATGCTCGTTTGTTGAATTCCCATACTTTTTCCAACGTAATTCTCAGAGCAAACAGGAGATCCGTCGTGTTTATTCTTCCTATATCCGTGCTGCTCTTCCCCAGTCTGGGCTCTACTACTATTCTCAACAACCTTCTAAAAATACCTCTCTTCATTCTAATTTTTGCCACAGATGGTTCAACAAGGAAATTCTCTGTAGTTTTTGCAGTCTTTTGTATCTCATTTCCTTTTCCCTTATATATTGGCACTATATTGACTTTCCCTATCCTTCTGGTACTTCACTCGTTCCGGCACTTATTAAACAGTTTTCAAAAAATTTTTACTTCATTTTCTCTCCTCCTCTTCATCCTCCCATGGGTATCCCATCTTCGCTGGTGTCTTACCGCTTCAATGCTTTCAGAGCCACCTCTAATTCTTCCATAGTTATTTCCTCCTCCTCCTCATCTTCCTCTCCCCTCCACCATCTCTTCTCCCTCCTCCTCCCCCCTCCTGTTCATTCACATTTAGCAGTTCACTGAAGTACTCCGTCCGTCCATCTCCTGTTTGTGTCTATTGATTTCACCAAAACCTCTCCCTGCTTATACTTGATGTTGCACACTTTCCTTTTTGATCCTCTATAAGTTTTTGCCAGTCTAAAAATCTTCTTTCTTTCTTCTGTCCTCCCATCTTCCATCATTTATTCCGCCTCTCTCTTTGCAGTCTCTTCTTTTACTCTTCTTTTCACTCTCTCTCTGCATCATCATTTCTTGCCTCCACATACCGAGAGCTCCCTTTGTTTGTATGGTTCTTATTTTTTCAGCCACCTTTTCATATCAATACCGTTTTCTCTCTTTATTGCCCTCCTTTCTCACTTCTCAGCCCCACCACTTGTGTGTATTTTTTCGGTTCTCCTACCCATATTTTGCCTAGAGTCTCCTCTGCTACCCTTCTTATCGTTTCTTGTATCTCCTCCATCTTCCTACTCTTTCTAATTGTTCTAAGTCTTCATTTATTTTTTATTTCAATATATTCCCCTTTCTTGTCACATTCCTTCAGTGATTCCATTTTAATCACACATTTCTCTTTTCTTTACTCTGCAGCTTTTCGCTCACCACCAGGTCCGTCAATAACAATCTATGATCCGGACCATTGTTACCCAGTAGGTATTACTTAACATTCCTATCCTACTGTAAGATGATATTATGCACGTCTTTGGTTGCATCTCTGATCGAATTCCCCTGTGATATTATTCCATCTATACCTTGCATGTGAGTCCCTCTGTTGGAAAAACCATTCATGATCTTCAATCCCTTCTCCTCAGACAAAAACCTATCAGCATATACTCCTCTCAATATTCCCTACCTCCTCTCTCCATACTGTCGTGTAATACCGTCTCCACCTCCTGCTCCCTTCTCCTTCCCACTCGTACTGGAAATATCAATCAGAAACAGTACATCTTCCTCTCTTCTTCCGTCCTCCACACTCCATGAACTGTCTTTTTTCTTCTTCCGAGTGTCCCTGTTGCGACGAATATACCTGATAGAAGTGGTACCTCTTTCCTGATTTTAAAAGTGCATCTTATAAGTCTTTCGTGTAAGACTTCTATAGTCTGTATGAAGGGGGACATCTTCGGCCCTATTATGAAGCCTACTCCATGCTTTCTGATTCCCTCCTCTACCCCTTTATATATATACATATCCTCCCTCCCATATCTTCTTCCTCTTCTCCCCTCTCATTCGCATTTCTGCCATTCCCATCACGTCGATCCTCCTCTCCCTTATCATCTCCAGGATCTTCTCCTCCTTTCCGCAATATTAAGAGTAGCGCATCTAATCTTAAAAACATTATTCAAGTTCCTGGTCCAAAATCGTTTCCGGGTCTGTTACCAAGGTTTGTCTACTCGAAAGTTATCCTTGAGTAGAGTATATATATATATATATATATAGTTATATATATATATATATCTATATATACAGAGATATATTTGATATATATATATATATATATATATATATATATATATATTTAAAAATCTGGAAAAACTAAAATTCGTTTCCATAAAAATAAAAAAAAATGTCAACACAGTGGAGTTCCGTGTGTAGGATGTAACGAGTAACGAGTAACGGAAAAAACCGTTACAATTTTTAAAAAGGGTAGCGTTACCGTTACATCGTTACATTTTAAAATCGTTTGAAGCGTTACCGTTACTCGTTACAATTGTAACGCCCGTTACGTAACGCCGTTACATGTAACGCGTTACTGCCCACCTCTGCATACTTGTATGTATGAGAAGCCGCATGAAGATATGGAGGTGGTTAAAAATATATATATATATAAGGTTGTTACAGCAGCAGCAGCAGAGCGTTATATATATATAGTAGTTATATGGCTATATGGCGTTATATAAGCATATAAGGCTAAGGCAGTAATACAGTACAGTAAAGTCAGCGCAGGGTATAATAATGGTTATATTGTTAAGGTTGCTAAGGTTAAGGCTATATATATTGTTGGTTAAGTAGCAGTATATATATATAGCAGTTAAGGTTATATATATATAGCAAGCAGTTATGCTATACATATGTTATATATATATATATATATATATATATATAGTTTATATATATATATATATATATATATATAAGTTATATATATAAAGTATATATATATATATATACAGCAGCGTGGAAGGTTAAGGTTGCTGGTTGGCTAAGGTTACATAAATACATATAAGCAGGTAGCATATATATATGTGCATGTTGTTGGTAAGGTGCTGTTGTTATGTGCGTTGCTGCTAAGGCGTGTTATGCTGCGTTGTTGGCGCTGCTGGCAAGGGGCGTTGGGTTGTTTACAGTGGTACAGCGAAGCAGTGGCA
>JABUQX010123761.1:0-25000 GCA_015478945.1 Trachelipus rathkii | reverse complement strand
TTGTTACAGTGATCACCACCTAACATATACTATTACACTTGCCCCGTTTCCCCTCAAATCAAAAACTCTATTAATTGCACTGGTGCATACATTTACTTTTCACCCCTCAATATATATAATATATATTTATATTATTTATAATTACTATATATAATATTATATATATTAAATATATATTATATATATTATATGATTATTATATATACTTATCGGTATATATATTACAGTAATATTCATATATATAGTGATAATATATATATATTATAGTATATAAAACTATACCTCTATATTATATATATTTATATACTCAATATATATTATAAACTTATATATTATATAATATATATAATTATTATATTATATCTATATGAAGCTATAAAAGCAACACGTGCCGTGAACAAGTTAATGGTATCATTACAATCGCAAAATTGATAAATGGAAAGAATATTTATATGAAATCCCCATTTGAAATGTTTTTATAATTATAACAGTTTAACGAAGGAGATATTAACTTGTGTATTTAAATAACCATCTGAGAAGTCGTTTTACTGATTTGATATATTTTCTTTTCTTTCTGTTGTGGTCTTTTAAAGTAGTCACTCTAATCCGGCTCCGACACGGGTTGTGGAGTCGGTTCAAAAATTTCTGACTTCCGACTCGACTCCACCCTCTTCAAAATAACCGACTCTCTTGAAAGTTACTCCGACATCCGACCTCTTGAACAATTACACTCCCCACTCACCTTTCGAAAATACTCTACGAACTCCGACTCCGGACTCGACTCCTCCCTTTGATATTACCGACTTTGACTCCGAGCTTCCGACTCCAATACCCCTCTTCAAAATTAAGGACTCCGACTCCGACTCCATCTTTTTCAAAATTGCCGTACTCCGACTACCACTCTCTTCAAAAACTACCGCTCCCCGCGGACTCGCGGACTCCGACTCCACAATCCTGATACCCACACACAGCACACACACACACACACATCACACACCTTACACCACACACACAACACAACACAACACACACACACACACACACACAACATACATACTCTATATATAATTATTATATATACTATTTATATTTTATTATATTTTATATGATTATATAACATTTATGATACTTATATATTTTATTAATATATATATATATATATATATATACTGAAGTATATATACCTATATAGTTATACCTAATAGTTTATTTTTCGTATAAAGTTAATTTTTATTTATGATTATTATATATATACTTATATTTATATATATTATTCTATTTATATATATTTTTATAGTTAGCCCTAGGACATAATAATATTATTACTGGGCAATATTTGAAGGTGAGTTGTTATTTCAAAGCCATCAAGGTTAAATAAATAAATTTTTTTAATATGGCATTTAAAGGAATAGCTTCAGCCAACAATGTTCGCTAGTGCATATGGCTTATTAAGCTAAAATATTTTTTATAGAATGAAATTATAGGTCGTACCCTCGTGTATTTACTTAATGAGTAAGTGATTTAGGGGTTTAAAATTTATTTGCCTAACGTAAGGGGTCCCCAAATAGGTTTTGTTAAAAATATTAAAAGAGGCATTCATTTACCCTACTCTTTTGTCGGAAATTGCAGTAGAATGAATGTGGGGACCACACAGCGATATGTTTCTTGCGGGGTGTTTATAACCTAGAGCAGACTCTCTTTAAGGAACCGGAAAGTATTAGTTTGTGGTTGGGGTGAACGCTTAAATCCATCCATACTTTATCTAATATTGTGCCTTAGATGAATGCTAATGCATAGCCCTATCGGTATTGAAGGTATGATCGGTGCGTGTTAAAGGTCTGGTGACTATCTTTTATCTGGCGAAAATGTATGATTAAGTTATTGGTAAGTATATGTCAGAGAATATAATAAGTGAGTGAGTGAATAGAAGGAGCGAGGCCTTACATCGGAATATATATACATGAAAGGCATTTATTCTGGTGGTTATTTTCATAAAGGCATGAAACGGATAAACGAGATGTAAAGTGATAGTGATTTGGTGGTGACAAACGTTAGTTATGTGTTCTGTGTTGGAGATTAGGACCAATGATGTGTATGATGGAAGTGTAGCAGGATTCTGGCAATTATTTAATGTAATGTTGTGACCTTTGAGTTACGGATTAACTCAATTATGGTTAGATTTTATTGTATTTGTGTTGATTAGTGTTATTAAGTCTATTGTGTTTCTGGGATCAATTTTGAACTTGGTGTGCTTTTTACGATTGTGAGTGGGTGATATATTTAGTGGAGCTGGCTGCAAGATCATATTGTTGTGATTGATGCGGTTGACTCGCTCGAGGCATTGGTGTTTTGAATGATGGCGACTAATTAATTATACAAAAGGGACTTGAACTCATTTATATTTAATTTGATAAGTTTTGGTTAGTTAGTTTACGTAAAAATTGAGATAAATGTGGTGATGGAAAACCTGAATGAGCATGTAGGAAAGAAGGATAAATGTGATCGTATTATGCTGTATGTTTATGTAAATTATAACTTTATTTTATAATACACATAGTCCTATGAATTATTCATAAGTTGTGTTATACTTACAAGTTCGGTATTTGTTGGTTAATAGATCAGATTGGTTAGTGATACGAATTGTTTAAAAATATTATGTTATTTAGTTGTTAGATTTATTTTGTATTCATTAGTTAGATAAGTGTAAGTAATTATGGTTCTTTAATATAACAACGTTAGATTCTTGTGCTTTTGTTGCGCTACAATATAATGGCACCGATTTGTCATTGGCAGTCTATAGAGAATTTAGATTATTGTTATACGAAGACTTATCAAGCGTCCATCTATATATATACTTGACCGGTACTATAATTATGTTGTTTTGTAATGATATTTAAATTGTGGGGGCTGGATTGGATATGTGAAGAACTTTGTGGTGATAAGTGAGATGAAAGTAGGTTGTATATAAGAGTGAATTTGAGTTTAGTATGTTAGTGATAACAATGTTTATAATAAGTAAGAATTATCATATCATTGAGCGAGCTCTTTAACATTATATTTGAGAAAGTGCGGATGGATGTGATAGTGTGGAAGCTTAGGGAATGATAGAATTGTGAAGAGAGATAGACAATATAATCTCTGGAAGCTCAAATCTGAGTCGCAAGTAAGATTGTCCCTATGTCAATAAGCAGAACTAGTGTACGTGCATTGTAGTCTTGAATAATCCTATCCGGGAGTAAGACCTCGTTAGCACATGTGGTCCGGGCCGATATGAAAGAGGTGATGCAAACGGTTAACAGTAAAAAAGAAGCGAGATGTCCGAACGGACAAATGGTCTAAAAAGACCAAATGCTTTGCTATCCTCGCTATCAGCGTCTACTGTCTACGTCATAGTACTGATAATCCCTCTACAACGTGATCTCTCTTCTTTGCATATTTCCTTATCTGATGTCCTCGGTGCGCTTTCTCTCGTTCCGTGTATATTCGTCGGTGATTGGATAATCTTCGCTGCGATCGAATCATCGAGACATATCGTAGATGTTTTCCTTGATTCTTAGTATAATAATATAAGGTAAGATAAAAGCTGAATCGCTCTGTATTTCTCCCCTACGTGAACTCTTTTAATGCCGCTCCCCCGTCTTCATACTGTAGCTGAGTATTACTTTTTCGATGCGCTCTCTGTTTGCTACTAGCATCTTGTTGTAAAGCGGACGGTCACCCCATCCTTTTAAATCTATAAATGTGGTGTTCCCAGTGTCTTTGGTTTATCCCAAACTCTCATTCTTACGCTTGTGTTCATTTAATTGACCTTTTTAATTGCCTCATCACTTATTCACTCCCAATGAGCCGATGACTCACCACCTTTTCATACTTCCATTCATTGACACAGAACGTCGCTTTTCCTGTGATTCTCCATCAGTTAAATTAATTTCAATGCATCTGACGCACTCCTAACTCTACAAAACTGCATCGTTATGAGGGTGGACCTTGGAGCGACTAACCCCTGATCCTTTCTCGAATATGCTATATAGGTCTATTGATTTACAGTACCAACGTGTTGTTTACGCCCTGCTCTCTCACAAAGAGCGAACAGTGTCCGTGTACGGTTCCTACTCGGGGTGACAAAGATTATATTTAGTAACTGTGCCACACAACATATGTTAGCATTATCTATCTCCTCTGAATTGGCTACTCAGAGTGTACATAGATAAGTTCGGTTAATAAAGAGTCCTTGGTGGTGTTTATCTATTATCTATGTTTTTTTTTTTCGTGTATCCTCTCCTCTGGAAGTTCAATTTCTCTATATTTATGTTCTCTCTCTCTTTATTCTATTTCTGTTCCGGCAGAAATTTTCTTGGTATTTTTAGGGTGTATGTCTCTGGTACAACGTCACCCCTGTTGTACAATAGAAAAGCTTCCCTCCCCTGCTTTAGTATGTTTTTTTCATGCCATCATACTCTCTGAATCTATTCTCCTTCGATAGAGTCGAAGATCTTAGGCAATTCTCTACTCTAAATAACTTACTCTGCTCCTGTGTCAGTCTCGCGACTCGCTCTTATTCCAATATCTTCTCTTCTCTCTTTATACTCACTCAATCAGATAATTGCTGCGTCCACTCTTTCTTTCATTTCTTTGTTGCAACGTGAACTACTGTCTTCTTACTTTTAAATCACACTGTTCATATTGGAATAAGATAGTTAAGTGTGTCTGTTGACACTTTAACTATCACTCAGTCTCATTTCTTATCTTCTATACTACCCCTGACCATTATATTACCGCTGTGGCTCAATCGTTACATGTATTCTACTTGGTTATTATTAAGTTTAGGAACGACTACTCCTAGTTTATATTTATTATTCCCAACTATCTTTATGTTAGACTTAACTAACCAAGAGCGCGGAAGATATAGATACGCTGATTTTTTTTCTTCGATTCTCGTGGCATCGTGCATCACACTAATAATAATGTAGCCAGAGTAAAGATTAACATAAATAAGTAACTATAGTATAAAGTACTTATCTGTTGGGTCTCATAGTGCGTCCACTTTCACTGTTTTTCTGGTGGTGATGCGAGTGGTGGCCGTCTGTATATAGACTTCGTGTATACGTTACAGTCATTGTTCGCCACATCTGGTTGGTCATCATCACTAAAGAGACTTTAATAAAGTTACATTCATAAAGCATATAATACTCCACAAGGTCTCATTCGTCGTGATTACTTGAATTACCTCAGTGATTTCAAATAGTTATGAGGAGAAGTTACAATTTTCATTCTGTTCGAAGAGAACCTTCCTTCTCTCATATAAACAATTATGACATAATTATATATAACTTATATTCCTACGTGAATATGACTTATTGGTTTGCCCATAATAACTTCAAAGTAATCATCGCAGGTGACATAATCTCTGAGAGAACGGTCTCACAGAGATCAGCCAGATGAATATACCGGCAGATCCCACACTCATGAGTGGCTTCGTGTGAACACATGGTTCCAACCGATGGCATCTCAGAGTAGTTATCAATGGCAAATTCTTGTTTGAACTAAGTTTTGTTGTTTAATGCCCATCATTCATTTGTAGTTAAGTAATTTTATTCGATAAAGTTTAAACCAAATCTATGAAGACTGGAAGTTGTAGAACATATATGGTTTTAGATATATTTTAGTTTATTTATGACGTCTTAGCGCAACTTTTCTACTCATAAAGAAAGTGTTGCTCCTCAATCTCGTCTGTCGTTCCTACATGATAAATTTTTTTGTTCTCTTGTCTTATATAATATATCTCTCTATTATATACTTTGTAAAGTGTCTCCTTCCTCCTTCTTATTTTTTCGGCTCTCCTTTTAGTAACATCTCTAGATGAATTAAAGATCTCTCTCAAGCTATTGTGCGTAATTCAACCATTATTTCTTTGCATTGTTGGTCTCGCTCTCTTTGTTATTAGGGATGGGTCGTAAACGCCTGCCGAAGATTGTCTTTTCAGAAAGAGAGTTAGCTAAAGAACCGTTATGGAAATATATAAAGAGGAGAAAGGAAGATTACAAGTTGATTAGAGATATTCTGTGTCTGGAGTACCCCTCGCAGATCCCTCGCAAAATAATTGTGCACAATACTGTTTTAGCACTTTACAGACTAGCTATGCCTCGTCGAAGCTTGTCTTACTCGTCATAATACTGGTTTTCGTGTTTAAGAATTAACGTGCCAACTCCGCTGGATGTGTTCGATGTGATAGTGTTAACTGCGTGATCTAGTGGTGAGTGTGCTAAACATATAATAAAACATAACTAAAAATCTCTTTATAGCGGTTGGAAGGTTGAAATTTTCATTTGAATCCTTGGTTTCTTATTGCTCTCAAGTTAACATATAATTAGGTGGATTGTCCTATCTTGGATGCTGCTCAGAGATTTTCCGTTAAGTTCTCGTGATTAATATAATTAGGCACACCTTTGGTGTGACTTTTATGATGGACGTTGAGTGTCTAGATCAGTTCTGTCTCAGTCAGGTTGATTAGAGATTTCTAACACCTGTATTTGTATTCCCTTCTGGTCGGGGGCTTCTTTTTGTCGTCTGTTGTATTTTGCATTCTATTGTTTGCTTGTGTTTGTCGCTCTCTCGCGTCGTTCGTACGCGGAGGGGATTCCTCTCGTTTTATCACGTTTTGTTGGATTTATACCAGTCTGGAGATTTTTAAGGTTTAGTGGAGGGTGTGAACAATATCTCTGATAATTCATCTGCAATTGAATATTATGTGCCTATTCTTTGATGAATAATTCTTGAGTTGATTTCATTAGAAGTGGTGACTTGATGTGTGTGATCGAACTCTGGGGCTTTGTTATATATGCGTGCATTGTTATTTAAAGCTTTTGCTGATGACAAAAGATGGCCAAAGATTCCCCTTCGAGGATTAACGAGTGCATGCATCAGCAGAACGATAAGGGGTGAAAAGATCACGATTAGTACTCTATAGTTACTATTTGTTCTTTCTGGCTCATTTTCGTGTACGAATATTGCCACGAGAAGTCGAGGAATAAAAAAAATCAGCATCACCTTGTCGGTTCCTTGGGTAGATAAGTCAAATTATAGTTGGGAAAAATGAAGATAATGCGAGCGTGATATCCAGACTTGATACTGAGTAATATAATGTTTTTAGACATTGTAGAGCTCTAAGTCTCTCTCTGCGCTTATGGTAGTGTATGTGTAGATAGAGAAAGATTATGAGTACTGTTGTAAGAAAGGTTTCGCTCACATCGTGCGACCAAGTGTGATTAAAGCTTTCTAGATAGGCGTTAAGCAGTGTGTGTATAATAGCTAACAGCTATAGCTTGTATATTATCTCTTTATTATGTCCGCGCGCTAGATGAGACTGAGTATGCGTGGAATATTTCTCTCTCCGTTAGATTGTGTGTTCTCTTAGGACGAAATCGCGCTTATGATCTACCTCATTTAACAGGAAGTGTATTGCTAGTCGTCGTACAGACTATCCGCAACTGTCTGTGTGATAGTATGTGTCATTTACCGCGCGCGCTCTCGTCTATTCCAAGGAAACTCTGAAGGAGCCTCGAACATGAACTTATTAGAGCTTGTTTTAGGTAAAATTCGTGTAATGTGACGCTTTGCTCCAAGACCTAAGTCGCTCACACTGTAGGAAAATACAAGGACAAGCCCCTTGAAAGAACTTAAGCGACAGACACAATGATTCATCGAGAATATGCTACCAGCATTGTTGTGGAGATTATGCCGAGTAGAACGAAGGTGGGACGGCTAACTGTTCATAGTTTTTTGGGAGCGTAAGCAACCTTGTTATCAATGCCCTAGTTAGATAATCGAGAAAGATCAGAAATTAATTAATACAAGGTCAACCCCATGCTTGAAATAATTACTGTGGGAAGAACGGTCTTTCAAACCATGAATGGAGTTATTAAGGTTGGTGTCATCGGCATTGGAGTGAATAAGTGAATGAGGTTCAGAGATAAAGTCATTAATGAAAGTAGAAAGAGATTGGGATAAAACAAAGCACTGAGGAATACCACAATTTATTTAGATTTTAAAGGAAAAATTATGGTCTTCAAAGATGCTCATATAGAACGATTGGAAAGGAAATTCAGAAGAAAAAGGACGGTACTAAAGATCGAAGTTAGAAATCAAAGCTTTGGGCCAGAGTCTCTATCGAAAACATTCGATATGTCGGAGATTCGCAGCGAAGTTTCACCGAAAGCTGAAGGGAAGAGGATCCAAGCAATCAGAAAGAAAGGATAGGAAGGTCAACAGTTGAACGCTTCTTGCAGAAAGTTCATTCCTTGAACCTCGATACATTGGCTTTTAGCACATTCAACACGCTCTTTTATTACTTTTAACCGTTTGCATCACCTCTTAATTCCACCACACTGTTAACATTCTTACTTCCTATTTTAGCACATCCAAACACTTCTTTTGCACTACTAACAACCACTTGCTTCATTTGCTTCCAGATATGTTCAGTTCATCTTGTTAACTAATATGATTTTTTTTTAAAGCGCTCTTGAATACTTATCCTTATTACCGTTGTTCACTAACTTCTCACTCTTAATTCTAACACTTCCTTCCTTATCACCTTCTTCTCTCATCCAAGCCCCCACTAATTTAATTATTATAAAACAACATAATGATCGGTAATCCCCTTCTTAACCTGCTTCACTGATTTACCATTCCAACACATACTGTCAAATCTCTTCACGTACACAAAATCTTCATACTTTCACTTCGACTACCATTCTCTACCTACCAGCTTTAGTATACTTTATGAATTACTAATGTGTTTAAAGGGAAGTATTACTACACACATATCTCTCTTTTCAGAAATCAATCACCTTCCTTACCATTCTCATTTTTTCTGACAACCCCAAAATTTCAAGCCTTTATGTCATCCCTTTTTTGATCAGTTATCCAACCATTTAGTCAACCCAACACAATAAATCTGTAAAGCTCCTACTTTATTTAAAGAAAGTATTACTTACTTCAGATTATCCCAGAAAACAGAATTCTACTACTCACACAAACAAAATCTACCCATGTCTCTATTTCATATATCACACACAGAATTGCAACTCTTTCATCTCCCCCTCTCATTCCTTTCCACAACGAACAACATTACTACGTTATCCACACATCCTGCAACATCATCTGTTTTCACCGTTTCCCTTTCATTCTTTTTTTCATCACAACGAGAGCACTAATCAGATTCTTCCGCCGTCTGTTTCTAGAATTACCTCATTTGGCTACTCTCCTGTTCTACCCTCACATAATTATTCCTCTGACACCATTACCCAAACTATTTCATACATTTTCGCCGAAAGATAGAAGTGCCGCTTACGCGATTCAAAACCTTCTCCGAGGCTGATTAGCATTCTGGCGATATATAAGTTTGGTAAGTGGGCAGCCACCTCAATCTGTCTATAGTCGTTTTCTAAGACACGCAAAACATCTAGCTTGTGGGCAATCTTTTTCCCATACTTATATATATAATATATATATATAATATATATATATACTATAATTAATATATTATATATATATTTATATATATTATATATTATATATATATTATATATATATTTATAGTCTAATATATATTATAGTATAATATATACTATAATTATATTTTATATCACTATTTTATATAGTAATACATATAATATTCTACATTAATAATATTTTATATATACTTCTTATATATATGGTAATATATATATATATATATATATATATATATATATTATATATATATAATATATATATATATATATATATATTATGTGGTCGTCAGTGGTGTGTTGTGTGTGTGTGTGTGTTGTGTGGTGTGTGTAGGTGTGTGTGTGTGTGTGTGGTGTGTGTGTGTGTATCAGGAAAGTGGGGAGTCGGAGTCGCGGAGTCGGGGGGTCGGGTCAATAGTTTTGAAGAGAGTGGAGTCGGATGTCGGCAATTTTGAAAAAGGTTGGAAGTCGGGAAGTGGAGTCCTTATGTTTTGAAGAGGAGTGGAGTTGGTAGTCGGAAGTCGGAGTCAAGCTCCACGCCCGGTAATTTTCAAAAGGTTAGGATGGATCGGAGTCGAGTCGGAGGTCTGGTAATTTTTTCAAAAAGGGTGGAGTTGGAGTCGGATAATTTTCAGAGGTTCGGAGTCGGAGTCTGGAGGTGGAGTCGGTAATTGAAGAGGGTGGAGTCCCGGAAGTCGGATTCGGAAAATTTTTGAACCGACTCCACAACCCTGGTGCTATCTGTATGGTGTGTGAGTGTGTGTTTAAAACCACAACGAGGAAGAAAATATTTAAATCAGTTAAAACGCTTCGTTATTAAATATACACAATTAATTATCCTTTAGTTCAATGTTATAATAAAGGAAAACCTTTTCATTGCCTGATATAAACATTATTGTTCTTTCCTTTTTCATTTTGCGATTTTATGAACATTAACTTGTTCAACGCGTTTTTTAGTTTATATTATATATATAGATATATATAGGTAAATATTATTATTATCTATATATATAAATATATATTATATTATATTATTACTTATATAATTAATATATTATATATATATATACTATATATATGTTATAGTTATTCTCGAAATAAAATAAATATATATAGATATTATACTATAATATATTATATTATACATATATATATAAATTTTAGTCAAATAATTATACGTTATTTTAAATGAGTATATTATTCTTATTTATTTTATTAATATATATATATATATATATATACTGGTATATATCTTATATATGAGGGGTGTGAAGTCTATAGTGTACGATAAGAATAAAGGTTTATGGTTGTTTTGGATCTATTGAGGGGTATACCGCCAGTTTAAAATAGAGTTATGTTAGTGCATGAGCAACCTTGTAACATTACTAGTGGTCTGTGTAGAGTTTTAAATATTTAGTAGTTATTATTGATTAGGTGATGATACATGTGCACACAGGATATATGATTTGTGACAGAGCTAGATAGTATGTTAACTTATGGAAATATGATAGTGCTTGCAGGTGTGAGCTGGTGCTATTAAAACGCTTGCGTGGATTTATGATATAAGGTAAACGTATAAGTCTTAGTGTTACGCTCTATCCTGGTTTGTAACATGATGAGGATATTGTTATTTATGTACCTGTGTTATAATATCGGTAGCTGATAACTATGGTTTAAAGAAAATAAGAGTTACTAGACTTAAAGTACAATATGTTCAGAAGCGACATAATCTTAGGGCGTGTTATAATGGCTATAAGCATATATGAAGAGAATGAGGAACTCGTAACTCATTAGTGAGTTATGTTGTTTGAAGAAAGAGTTATAATGAGAAATAAAATGATAAAGCACTCTTGAGATGGTATGGTCATCATCGGCCAAGGATTCGATGATAGACGGATTTAATGATAAGTGCTTAATCAGGAAAAATGTTTTTCAATATTAGTCTAGTTATAGAGTTGTGCTGGGAATCGACCGGCTGGGTAGACGGAAGAAAAAAAAGTGGACTTGAAGTTAGTGAAGAGATCTCAGGAGGAGAGGAATTGCGAGTTATGGTACGAGGCGAGAAAGAAGTGCGTCATTAGAGATTAATGTAATGGAGAGTTTTTTTTGTTGGTTGTTTTCCTGGACCCAAGAAATGAACCTCCAGATTTATATTTGATTGTGGACGATTACACCAGTGAGGGTCCATCTCAGTCTCGATACACTCGTTAGGCGTGTGATTTAGTTGCTGACTGCACGGAGTTCTCACTATTATTTTCTGTTTTCCGGGTGTAATGGACGCACCTCACCCCCTAAATCTGGGGGAAAAGGAGGTGGATGATAATATATATAGTATATTAATTATAATATTATATATATATATGAATATATTATAATAATATTATATTATACTGACTAATTATTATTATTATATACCTAATATAATACATATAAATACGTCTCATTAATAAATTATTATACTATATTAAAAATACTATTTGACTTACTTAAGTTTATATATTTTATCATCTTACGTATATTATTATTATCTTATATTCTATATTATATGAGCATAACTTAGGCATTCTTGCAAAGATATTCAATGAGAATTGGATACGGGACTAATAAGGGTTAGGCCGTTCACTTAACTCAGAATTAGGTCCCACCGGATCTCACTTTATAACCACCTCTCATATAGACCTAATATATACCATTCTCTAAATATATGATATATTATATATTTGGGTGTAATAAAAATAATTAGCTCTCATTACTCTTCCTATTCGTTGGCTGTAATTAATAATATAACCTCACCCTAACAATATCTTATAAACATATCGTTCATTAATCTCTTATCGTTAAATAAATAGGAGTTATATTTTTATTGTGGAATAAATTACTTTCTTATTATTATATGTTATATATATTAATTATTGTTATTACTATAAATCTTATATATATATTATTATTATTATACTATTATTCAATAATATACTCTAATATACGATACTATTACTATTAAAATTCAAATGGGAACTATAGACATTCGTCTGGAATTTTAGAGTAGTAGGGTTTACAAGTAAATAATTAACACCGGAATTAATCCTGTATGAACTGGTTTAAAAAAAATATTATTTCGACATATTAAATTATTTGAACTTAGAATTTATTCCATAAATAAATAGTATTCTATATATAATATATATATATAGAATTATATATATATTATACTATATATATATATAATATTATATATAATATCTATATATATTAGTATATAATATATATAATTATATAATATATATATAATAATATAATTATACTTAACAAACTCCTTATATTATTTATATTATAATTTTATATAATACTTCTATTGAGTATACATACATTTAACAATAACTCTAAATAGAATTCATCTGGTCAACTTAGTATACCTTTTATATATAATATATATTATATTATATATTACTATATACTATTATATATATAATATATTATATGAAATAATATACTGGTATTATATAGTACCAGATAAACTAGTAATTATATATATATTATATGGTAGTTCATATATAGGTAATATTAGAAATATATATATATATATATTATAGCATATGTATAATGAGCTGCGAAATATAAAATATATAAGTATAATATATATGTATATTTATATAAATTATATTTACTAATATATATATAAATTAAATATTATTATATAAATATACTTATAATATATATATATATATATAATTATATATATATATAATATATATATATTAAAATATTATAATATATATATATTAGTAGGAACATTTTGATGCTGCTCATAAATGTATATATATTAAATCTATAATTATATAGAAAGAAACGATTTACATTATTTTATATATAATAATTGTATCAGCGGTTTGAGCCTTTATTATAATGTTAGCCTTTTTTTCGGTCATATATATTATATATATATAATAATTATATTATATATATTATATATATTAACTATTAAATATTATATTCATATATATATTAAATTATTAAATATATGACAAATATATCTATATATATTATAATTTATAACTTATAATTATAATTTTAAATATTTATATATATATATATATATATTATATATTAATTATATTATAAAATTATATATATTAATTATTAACAAGGATATAATAATTAACTAATATTTATTGTTAAGTATTTGACTGTTAATATTAGATGATTATTTTATAAATTATATTATATATTATACCTGTACTATTTCATTATTATACTCATTATTACGGGGAGTAATGCACAAAAAATTATTGATCATTTTTACTAAACAGCCAAACTTTCAATAGGAGATGGAGTGCTACAGAGAAATTTTTCTGATATATTGTTAAAATGGATTTTTGCGTAACAATAGACATTGATTATTTATTATATTATCATATTTAATGATTTATGTACGTATATTATTCTGTTATTTTCTTCATAAACTAAATAATTATAATTACTAATTAAATATTCATATATATATCGTACATATATATATAAAATAATGCCAGCTTGGCGGCCGCCAACTGCTATTGACATACTGAGTTTTAGCGGGGAAATAAACTGTCAGAAAGAAGCTTATAAGCTGTATTATAAAAGCACACATTTACAGTTTGTTGATTATAGCGCTCTCTATTGGTTGTTCGAAAACCAATGAAACATTAATAAAATTAGACTACTCAGGAAGAATAATTTGTTTTGTTTTTAATTTAATGACGCTCTGGTAATTTCTCAATGTTATTCTTCTCTTTTTTTAAATCTCTCTGGCAGTGTGATAATCCTATATACCTGTCTACTAAACTCAATGCTAGACCTAAATAACCTCACTTTCAAGTCTTTCTCGCGAGCAAATAATTATACCGTTCTATTATTTTAGTGGTCTCTGGCCCGGATTTCGGGAAGAGCTAAGTGCCCCCCTGCCCCCTCTGCCTACGCCAATTTTAGAGGTTAAAATTTTTTTATTTAAACATAGAAGATCTTAATATTCTTATTTCCCACTTTAACAATATTAATCTTTTTCTCCCAACCCTCTCTCCGCTATAACTCTCTCCATCTATTGGTTAGGGAGAATGGAATAAATGATTAATTCAAATATACAACTTTTCATGCCCGTAATAACTCGTTTTCTAATGATTTATATTTTGTACTTTTAGTACATTTCAGTGTGGATTTAACCTGGTTTCGGGTCTTATTTTAATTTTATTTTATTTTATTTCATTTCTATTCTCATCCTTTTTATTATCATAGGAGCCCCTCTGTAAGATTACAAGTTACAAAATAATTTATACCAATAGTTTTATTCGAGTATTTCTTAGATAAGATAAAATTAATTGAGACAATCACTATTTATTAAGTAAAACTATTGGAGCTTAAATATAAACTTATAATACTACCTTTATATATATATTATTATTAACCTTTAATATAAATAGGATAATATATTATTTGAAATTATGTGGTGCTCAATAAATTATATCTAATATCATTTTAATATTTATTATATTATTATGTGGTAGAAGGAATAATATATACATATATCTATTAGACTTACATATATTTTATAAGTATCATATCATATATTATATTATATTATACGCCTCACAGAATATATCATATTGTATTATTCTTTCAATAATATTTCAATAACACCTAATTATATATTATAGTTATTAATATTAAACTTAATATAACTTCATATATTATATATAATATAATATATCCTGTAATATTTACTATATAAGTATATTAGTTTAATATTAAGCATTATTAATCTAACTATTAATTACCCTTAATATAGTTTATGATATAATATAAAATATATTAATATTTATTATATATAATATTCCCTTTATATATATATATATAGTATATATATACATATTAATCTCAAGGCTCCGCCATAGATTACTGGTAATTTCATATTATTACTATTTATATTTACTAATACGTAGTATATAAATAGTAACTATATATATATGATTATTATTATATATTATTAATAATTATATTTAATATATCTTTATATATTGCGTATTATATTATTATTATACTATATTATTAGTTATTTTATATTAGTATTATATATTATTTATTATATTATATATCTACACCTTGTTACAAATATAATTTATTAATCCACTTATTTAGTAAATTTTTATATTAGTCTATATATTAAATTAATTAACTCATTCATCATTATATATACTATACCTCCTCTTAACTTTTATATCCTTTACTGGGAATAATACGTCCTTGTAATATCGTCAGTAAGTATAATTATAATTTCCTTAGCTTACATGTTCGTTACCTTATTATCTGGTGTATATTACTCAGTATATCATTACACTACTTGTTACAAATATAAAAATTTGGTTATTAACTGAGTATTAACATCTCCTTTATTTTATGCTTACCACTTCTTAATACTTATTTGTACATATAGTTAATATTATATTTTATTTGTTCATTTTTGTTTTCATAATACACTTATTTATTGTTTATTAATCACTATATGTTGATTTTCAGTTCTTTGTATAATTTAATAAGTTTAGTTCTTATTAATACATATTTGCAGTCTTGGCTTTAACCCTCTGATTATAGTATAAATAAGTTAATTTTCTTAAACGTAAAAATTTCCTGGTTTGGTATTATGTTAAATACGGTAACTAATATAAATAACCATTATTCACAGAGTAGAATTCAATCTGTTGATAATAAAGCATTTTAATATTATTCCTACAAGGTTTTTTTTTTCCTTATAATATAAAATTTTACAGGATTTATAGTGATATACTGATGAATAAATCTCATAGGTAATCCAACAAACAAAATAACAATTTAAAGAAGTAAATTGTAACGTTGATGCTAAATTAGATAATAATTTGTTGAAAGCGTAAGTCCAACATTCTAGAACTTTTTCTAATCTCTAATGCATCTCGCTAACTAATCATTATTTCTATATTATTATTATATTATACTGTTTGCGATAACATTTTTATGGGTTTTACATATTTTTATTATATTTTAATACTATTAAATTCGTGTGATTAAGGTTACTATATATTTTATTAATGCTTACAATATTGTCAATTATGTTCATAATTCAATATTTTTCTTTGGTCTATGCAAATAATTATTTTTATTTTATAGTTATTAATTGCTAAGTATGTTAATTACATATCATATATAAAGATGATATATTTATATAGAAATATATATATATAATATAATATATATATATATTAATAATATATATATATAAAATTTATATATATATATATATTATATATATATTATATATCATATATATATATATAATATATATATATATATATTTATATTACTATATATATATATATTATTATATCATATTATTTATTTTATATATATTATATATTAATATATATTATATTAATATATATATATATATTATATTATATAATATATATATTATATATATATATTATATATTAATTTAATACCATATATTAATATATATTATTATATTATAATATTTAATATATTTATATATATATAATATATATATATTATATTTATTATATATATATATTATTAATTTAATTATATTATATTATTAATAATATATATTTATTTTTATAATTATAATATAATATACTATTATAGATAATTGATATATTTATAAATATATAATATTAATAGAAGAAGTATATCTAATTTATATATATATATAATTAAATACATAATAAAATATATATATTAATTAATAAATATAATATATTGTATATTATAATATTAATATATATATATATTATATTAATAAATATATATATATATATTATATATATTATATATATATATATATAATAATTATAAGAATTAATATTTATATATATATTTTATTAATATTAATAGTAATATATAATATATAATAATATATTATTATATTTTATAAATATATTAATATTAATATTTATAATATATAAGTATAATATAATATTATTATTAAATATATATATATATATATTACTATTAATATAATAATTATATATATATATATATATTATTAATTATTAAAATATATATATTAATATAAAAATTTTATTATGGGTGTTTAAATTAATAATTATAACCCTTGGTTCTTTCATAAGGTTCTCATTGAAGCAAGAAGTGGAATGTATATTTTCATGATTTATTATTTTAATTACTTTTATTTTAAAAGCTAAATTTATTTTTAATTTTCTATAGCTTCCTTATTAATATCCTAAATGATTTTAGATTGTGATTGTTAGGATTTCATTGTAAACGCAGGATATGTTTTTGGTAACGTTTTATATATTATTGTATTTTATTGTGTCTGTACTATAATAATATAATCTGATAGGATATACAATAGTATAAAAGAACATGTGTTTTTTAACAAGTAGCTTTCACTCAACAATTTTGTTAATTAAATTAAATATTAATTATTTATAATTTATTATTATTTTAATATATCTAATATTTAATAATAATTGGTTATGTAATATTTGACCTAAATAATTTATTATTATGTATATTATATTATATTTTATGAAAATAATAATTTAAATTTTTAAAATATTTGACCCCGTTTCCACACAATAAATTATATGAAATTAAATTAAAATAAGCCCTCTAAGATATTAAGTGAGTTATGAGTTTATTAGTAAGTTCCTCCTGGACAAAATCTGATTATTATTTTAGACCAATAATGTAAATTTACCTTGCTTTAAGTTCTGATGTAATAATTCGATATATTTGAGCTATCTTAATTGTTTGGACCTTACATTATTTTTTTCTTATCAACTTTTCATTGATTTTTCATTAGGATTAATGTTACAAACCATATAAGTTAGTAGTAAAGATATTACAACCCTTAGTCATAATTAAAATTCTGTTATTTAAAAACCCTTACTTATATTATCCTTTATTATATTGATAATAATCATTGTACATTCTTACAAAATTTACTCAATAAAATAATAAGAAAATATCATTTGACTAAATAATTAAGATACCTATTAAATATAAACCATATGCAAAAAATGCAAATAATCAAAACTAAACAAATTAAGGTTAGCTGGCTTTTTTATTACAACTGCTGTAGGTAATTATAACTAAACAAATTATTATTCTCTCTTTCACACTTTAAATTTTAAATTATATTATAACCAAATCCACATTCAATTTATTCATACTCGTCAAGGTTTTTGTGAATTATAAATATTCTCATTATGTGCCCCCTAATTATTATCATACCATAATTTATATGACTTTACTCATACGTACTCATATAATTAATACTTACTTACCATCAACTATTGTTCCCAATATGATCATAGTATAAACCTTTATCCATAAATATTTTAATTTATATATATGTGTTATATTTATATTTCTTATATTATATATATATATACTATATTAATATATATAGTATATTAATATATATAATATATATGATATATATTATATATTATATATTATAAATATAGATAATATTATATGTATATAATATAATATATATAGTCTATAATATTATATTTACATATATATATATATATATATTACATATATATATACTACATAATATTAT
The DNA here is from genome assembly GCA_015478945.1 of Trachelipus rathkii. Lineage (NCBI taxonomy): Eukaryota > Metazoa > Arthropoda > Malacostraca > Isopoda > Trachelipodidae > Trachelipus > Trachelipus rathkii. The sequence goes on along the minus strand of JABUQX010123761.1, from coordinate 5,878 downwards.
ATATACTTATAGTAGTTATTATCTTATATATATATTATCTTATTTATTATATGTAGTTTATATATATATCTATATATATATATATATTTTTATATTTTTATAGTTATATATATTTATATTATTATTTATATTAGTATTTTATATATATTTATATTATATATATTATTATATATATTAATTATATTATTATACTTATATATATATAGATATTTATTATGTTATATATTATATATATATTATATATTTATATTATATATATTAATATTAATACTATTTATATTATCTATTAATATATACACTGTATTTGTTCCTTTTTATGGTTATTTTTAATTTATAAATCAATTAATAAAATTCATTCAATTTCCTATGTCCTCAAAATAGTGACAAATATAAATTAAGAATATTTACTTAAATATAATATTATAATTTTATTATTTGTGTCTAGTAATATACATTGTTTTATATAATTATGCTCCAATTATAATTTTTCTATATTATTAATATATATTATATAATATTTTAATATAAGTTATATTATATAATATATTATATTTATTATATATATATTATATATTCAATATTATTAATATATTAATATTATTTAATATATTAATATTATTATTTATATATCTTTTATTATTATATATATTATTATATATTATTTATTATATATATTAAACTTGATATAATATATATATATAATATATATTATATATATATATATATATATATAACATGATTCAAGTTTTAATATATATTATTTTTTATTACCAACTATTATTACTAATAATTAATTTCTAATCATATTAACATTAAATTATATATGTTATTTAAACTTATACAAACAATTGTATTATATATATAAATACATGTGTGTTCTAAATATTATTAATATTATTAAATTAAAATATTATTATTAAAAAATTATTAATAATAAAAGTGTCTCAGCAACAATTAATACTATTATACTATAGCTATTTTTATGTTAGATTATAAATAATTAAATAAATTAATATATATTTTTATTTAACTTTTATAAAAGTTTATTAATTATTTAATATTTATATATATAATTTATTTTAATAATGTTATATAAATAATAATAAATTAAAATATATAAACTATAATATATATTAATTATTATTATAATATAATATATATATACATATATATTATATTATATTATTATAACTATATTAATATATATATATTTAATATATATTTAATTATATTATTATATAATATATATATAATTAATTATATATATATAGATAATATATTATAATATTATTTAATATTATATATATCTTATAATAGTATTAAGTAAATTATTACAATATATCTATATAACTATATTATATATATATATATTAAGTTATATATATAGTTATATATATTATAATATAATTTATATATTTAATATATATAAATATTTTATATAATTATATTTATATTATAATATTAATTATATATATCATATAATATTAATTATATATATAATATAATAAATATATATATATTTTATGTTATATTATTATATATATTATATTTAGTTATTATATTTATTATAAACGATATATATATATTAATATAATATTATATATATAATAAATATGAATATTAATTTATATATATATATATTACGATTACTATGACTATATTAATATTATAACTATATCAAATATAATAATATTATTGCAGTATATTATTAGATAATGATTATAATTATACATATAGTACGATAGATATATACTAATTAAGTATTGATAACTTGAATAGTTAGATTGATATTAATAGTACTATCATATATAATACTAACTTATTATATTATTATATATATATATATATATATATATACATTTATTTAATTATATTATATATATTATATATAATATAATATATATATATATATATATTATATATATTATATATTTATATTATATATATATATATATATATTAATTATATTATTATAAATATATAATATATAATTAAATTATATATTAATTATATATATATATATTATAAATTATATATATAAATTAAATAACTATTAATAGAATATTAATATATATATATTAATTGATTAATATATATATATTATATATTTAAATATTATATATTATATTTTAATATAATATTAATTATATATATTAATATATATATTAATATTATTTATATATATTTTTATCATATATATGATTAATATATATATATATATAATATATATTAATATATTATAAAATTATTATAATATTAATATAATATATTATATATATATATATTATATTATATACTAATATATTAATATTACTTGCAACTCGTTAATTTGTAATATATCTTATGAATTAATATATTATATATATATTAGTGATTAATATATATGTCACTACCTTGTCAAATATATATCATTCAGTACTATAACTCCTTAACTACTCACTTATAACTGAAATTATTTTTAGTAAGTTATACATATATACGTATTTAATATTATTCCAGACTAACTCACATACGGTGCTATATAGCGGTATATTATTATATAGATTATTTAGTTATATAACCTCACTCTTATCAATTATATATTATATTAGTTGAGCTGATATTAATAGTGTATTATAGTTGATGTATATTAGTTAATGAACTACTACCATATAATATATCATATATACTCAGTAATGAGCATAACTATATATATTACACTCATACCTAATATAATAAACTAGCCATTTACACTCATCATTATTAATATACTCAAGTATTATTAATCACTTGACATATTACACTCTTAATACTATATATTTAAACTAATTATATAATATAATAATTTAATTAATAACTAATTAAATATATATTATATATATATATATAGTAGCAATATTAATTATAAATATAATAAATTAGTGATTATTAATATAATTAAATATTATTAATTATATATAATACAATAACTCAATATCAATAACAATTTAATTATAAAAAGGTAATAAACTTATATATATTAAATAAAATATCTAAAGTATATAAATAATACTAATAATACAAATATATTTATATTATATAATTATATATTTATATTCTCTCATTATCCACCTCACACTCACTCTTACCCTACTCTCATCTTCTCCTTTCACTTATATTAATATATTATATACTATATATATATATTATCATATATATTAATATATATATATATATATTTTATATATATATATTATTACCAAGATGTACCCCTATCTAATAAATATATAACTTTAGTATATATATATATATACCTATATAATAACAAATAATATATATTATATATAGAAACTATATTACATATTATGTTAAGAAATACATATAAAAATATTATATTAAAAAAACATATTAATATATATATATCTAATATAATTATATATATTAATTTATTATATATTAATATATTATTATACTTATTAATATATATATAATATATATATATTATTTATATATATATATTTTATTATATATATATAATTATATATTAAACTGTATAATAATATATTTATACTGTTACGTTACGTATATATATATACCTTAGATATAGTATTTATTTTTTTTATTACCTCGAGATATATATCTAGTTATATAGTTATATATATGTATAAGTATATATGTTATATTATATAAATATTAATATATATATAGTGTATTATATACATAGTAATAATTTATATATTCTGCAAGTAACCCTGCTATATAAGTGATGTTATCAGTAAATAACATATATATATTCTAAGGTACCTATAGAGATCATATAAGTATAGTTTTAATTATATATAAATATTTATGTTAAAATATATTATAATTAATATTTATTATAATGATATTAATACCTACTGTAAAGTAATTTTTATAATATATATATTAACTTATATGAATATTAATAGTAATATAAAATTATATAAGTATATTCATAGTATTACTTATTATGATATTTCTAGTAATAATATATTGATGACTACTACAATATTTAATATTTTATTGAGAATATTAATCGATATACTAGTTATATGTATTATAATATATATATTTTATATATATATTATCACTATATAAGTAATTATATAATAATATCATTTAATTATATATATTATATATTATAGTATATATATATATACTACCTTGTATATTAAAGTGATGTGCTCGTAATTCATAAATATCATAGGGTCCCTAGTTAGTAAAATTACCATTAATACAATATATAAATAAATAACAATAATAAATGTACTCAATAAGTAATAGAAAACTATATTAGTAAATAAGCAACTAATAAGTAAGTACCATATAGGTATGCCTACCTATACTATCATATTTATAATATTTTAATATATATATATAATATAACCCTAGATTCTCTCTATGTTTAAGTTTATCTCTGTATCTACCATAGATATAAAAATATTACTATTATCAGATCCCTGGAATTCACATCTCTATATTATATGGTGGCTCATTATATGCAAAATTTATCTAATTCTCTATTCAAATGACTCTTAAGGTTAGTGTCTTCAACCTATCTCTGGTTTTCTAATAGTTTATAAATATCAAATCTCTGTAACTCACTACCGTTCATGATAAGTATCATTATTAATATGGACTGTTCTAAATGAAATTAATTTAGCGTGTGATAGCTCATCAATTACCCGATTATCAGTATTTAGTGTATTATATATTATTATTATATGATTAAATTTATATTTGAGAGCAGTATAGTACTACCATGGAATATAATTACTTAAATATAATCATTACTAATATTATAAACTCGTGCACTGAGATTATGGTATAGCTCTCAAATTGTATTACATTATTGTACCATAATTAATGGTCTCTATTCGCCAAATAAATATTAATCATAAAAAATTGTTTTTTTTCTCTCTTTATATATAATCACTGTTTATTATTATTACTAATATAATATTACTGTAGTGCTCTATAATAAATTATTTATCTACAAACATCACACTCTGTATACTCAATATTATAAACATTGTTCAGAGAAATTAGATCGGTCTCACATTGTCTCGTCTCACTAAAATGTGCTACTCGAACAAATAAACATGAATATATGGTTATGTAATAAAAGTCACTCAATAAAATTTGTACCTAATAATAATAGAACTTTTGACTAACTAATAGATTAATATATAAAGTCTATATTTATTATTTTATCTTTATAATATTAAAGCTAATATTAATATATTTATATCAGATTATATATATATATTACGAAATATCGATTCCATGTATCAATACTAAAAATATTTGTGATAATAAATATAAACTTTTGTAAATAAAGCAATTTTAGTAGAGAATCGTAATAATACTATTTTATTCTATACTTATTAAATATTAAATATATTTATTAAGTTTTACTGTGAGTTAATTAAACTACTCATAATAAATTCATTATATATTTAAGTCTTATTTAGGTATAGATATACAATCTATATAATTATTTAATCTTATTAATATCAGTTTATATAATTTATAATACTGCAAATCACTAGATAATATTTTACTAAAGTTATATATTCAATTATGTTATTTATTCTAAGATATTTATTTGTATAAATTTTTTATTTATTGGTACTATTATATATATATATTTAATGTATTTATATATTTTAAGTTAAAATATTTTTATCACAAATATAATATGATATGAAATTAATTATATAAACTGAGCAGAATGTCCATTCTTCTTATCTTATTATAATAAATAATATATATATATTTCTAGTCATATAAAAAATTAAATATGTTATAATAAGTTTTTTTTAATAATTAAATTTTTATGCTTAGTACATAATTTCACGTCAGAAAGAACTCTCACGTCTTTAAGCACTCAGTTTGC
>JABUQX010123760.1:0-20234 GCA_015478945.1 Trachelipus rathkii | reverse complement strand
AACTAAGTTTAGTGAGGTTAAAATTACGTAATTATAAGTTTGGTAAGTTAAGATTTAATTAAATATTTTAATAAAATAATTTGGATTTGTTTTTTTTTAATATTTTTAAAAGGTGTGAAGCTCATATATTACAAATTTTAATTTTTAGCGACAAATTTGTGACAATTTTCTGTTTTTACAGCTGAAAGTATGGTGTGTGATGTTGGTGTGAAAAGAAGTAGAGAGGATAGAAGGATTTGCCATTCTGATGATGCGACTTTGTATAGAGCCTATGGTTAGGAATTTTGCTGGGATTCTACTACATTTCTAAAAGGTAAATATAGTTTGAAAAAGGTCAAAAATAGAAGAATTTGCCATTCTGAATGAGCGACTTGTGGTATAGAGCTATTGGTCAGATTTGTGGTGAGTACTAGTTCGTAAAGGTTCAAATTAACCTTAGATTCTAGTACTCAGCACAAAATCTATACATAGCTCTCTACCCACAAGTTCGCACATCAGATGGCATAATCCTCTATCCCCTCTCTCAATTCTTTTCCACACCAACACAAACACATTTCATTCTGTAACAAACAAAAAAAAATTTCACAATTTTGTCGCATCGCCACGGCCTCCGCCCACGCTTAATAAAAAGTTTTCAGTACTGCCAATAAATTTGACCGCCAATAAAAAAAAAACATGTAAGAAAAACAAAATCCCAAAATTTATTTTTTTTAAATATATATTGAAATCTTACTTAACCAAATAATATAATTAGTTAATGTTAACCTCATACTAATAATTGGATAAGCAAGTTTGTTCTATCTTAAACTAAACTTATCTATATGATCATAATTCATTATTTTCAAAACTAACTTAAACTAATTAGAAAAAAAAAAGTTCAATCTTTAACACATGAGGCGTTGGCTAAGTTCATTGTGTTCGGATTTTAAATACGGCTTAAACTTAACTGCGATCGCTAATAATCAACATGAGCCTCTTCCCTTTCTATAATATATATATAAATATATATATATATAATAATAGAATAATAAATATACCTATTTATAAAAATATACTAAGAATATTATATATGTACTATTCTGTATATGATATATATATATATATATATCATATGATATACTATATATATATAGTATAATTAATTAATAGTTAATATTTATCCAAAATTACAACTAATATACAATATGTAAGAAAAAAGATTCCGATGATGACAAGATGAGAAAAAAAATATGCCAATTTTGACAGTCACGATGGCGCATGATCATCCCATCCACTAATATATGTACATATCAAATATATATAGGGTATATATTATTAAAATCATATATACTATATATATATATTACTATATAATATATATAATATACGTATATTATAGTAGTATAATGATTATATATATATAATATTAGTACTATATATATATTATATAATATAATTCATAATCAGTATATATATAAGCCTTAAGTTTATTATTTTAGTTTTACAATTTAGATAAAAACGATCAACAGTAGTTAAAATAAATGGAATAAAGAAAAAGTTCTTTACTTAATAATTTTTTTTAATCAAAAAATGTCACAGTTTTAAAATGAAAATATAATGGCCATGGAAATCAAACAAGCCTAAGATATATAAAATTATATATATATAATATATAGACTATAATGATATATATATATATATAGTAATATATATATAATATATATTATATCTATATATATATATATATATACCACAACAGCAGTATATATATATATATATACTATTATATATACTGGGTTCGTTATATATATATATATATATAGTAATAAATATATATATTTATACTATATTACTATATATTATATATATATATATATATCATATATATATATATAATTAATATATTATATATATTTATATATATATATAAAATTATATGATATATAATATATAGTATTAAATAAAAAACACCTAACCTGGTCCTATCTCATTTTTTTGACACATGAATGCAGAAAAAAATTACATAGTTCAGTTAATTGTTAATTAAACTGTAATTAATTAATTACTTGCACAGTGTCAGTAATGTTCAATATCAGCAGCGGTTGACGCTGGTGCATAACTAGCAGTAAAAGGCACTGATAGGGAGGTTACATCAAAGGCTTCTAGGACAACCCTAGGTTGTGTAGGTTTCCTAATTCAGCCTTCCCAGATTTCATTGAAATATAATATGATCTATTTAGTTTCGAAGGTAGAACATGCATATGGCACTAGTTTAGTCTAAGTTTGCTTATTCATTTGAAATATATTATAATTATTCGCAAGATCATATATGATATATAAGTACTATATATAATAATTTATACTCACCATGATATAGTCATACTATACTGCTTACTGATATCTTATAGTACGTGATATAATATATTAAGTATCTTTAACATGATCAGCCGACTCCTCACTATACTCTATAAGATAGTATTAATATATCTATATATATATATACTATAGTATATTTATCTATTGTAATGATTTATAGGTAACACTATATTATATCGATAATATATCTATCATATATATACTATATATATTATATATAATCCTACTATATACCTATTATACATAATATTACCTATGCCTCCAGTATATAAATATACGTCAGTATAGTATACTTTAATATATTGTATATCTGATATATATATTATATTATAATATATATATATATATATTAAGGATATCTATATATTATATATATATATATATATGAATTATATATATATATATATATATATATATATAGTAACTATATATATTATATAAGGCTGGGTTAAAGTACAAGTACTTTATAGCTTGCTACTTAAGTACGTTAGATTTTTTGAAGTACTTGTACTTGCAGTATCTAAACTCAGTTGTACTTGCACTTGCACCCTTTTGTAAGTTGAAACTTTGCCAAAGTCAGATCCTACTGACAGAGTACTTTTGGATTTTTAATGCTTGCCCAATAGTCACTATATTATTTTTTCATCATTTCTCTATTGTATTTGTTTTACTTTATTCTTATAGTATGTATTCCTAAATATCAATTCTCCATGAGAAATATAAATATGTCCGATTATTAATTACATACGTTATATCATTATTATATATATCATACTAGTAGTATATATATATATACAATCTCATTATATATAGTATTAATAGTATATATATTACTATAATATATATATATATATATTATCAATGATATTATATAAATATATTATATATATATATTTTAAACTTTTGCAAAAAGGTTGAAACAAAGAGGAAATTGATTAGTTACAGAGAATAATATAATATTTATATATATTTAGTATAATTTTATATATATATATATATATATTATAAGTATATATAAATAATAGTTATTTATCACGCCGAAAATATTGCACTTTACTAATTAACATGATTTAAATTAATAGTTATAATATATGTAACGTAATCATATATATCATATAGCGAGATCTATTTTTACACGGCCGGTCCGTCGAAACCTGTGCGCTGGACTTAGGCGACTGAATCCCACTTATTCAGGTATTTATTAACTTCCTGCTTCAGATTCTCACCCCGACCTCCCCTAATTGCCACCTTTTTGGAATTTTTTTTTTTTTTGAATATCAAGGCCCCTATGTAGTCATCAAGCACATCACAAAAATATAAGTGAATTTTTAATAACTTAATAGTATTTTAAAAGCTAGTAGAAATAAAGCTCAGTCACCCCCACCTTGGAGGAGTGAATCGGACCATCTGTTTTAAATTCCTCTTTTACATATAAATTCAATTTATATTTTAATTTTTACTTAATAATAATAATTGTTTCATATTAAAATTAGTATAAGAAATAAAAAAATGTCATAATGATACATAAAAATAAGAATAAAAAAAAATCAATGAACATCTGGTACATTTCGTTCATATGGACTTAAGAAATTTCAAAGACTTATTATGCAACTTCTGAATATTTTTTAAATAAATTTTCGTTTTCTATTTAATAGTAGTAAAGAATTGTATTTTCTTTTATTTAAAATAACTATTATAAAAACTCATAAAAATGATCAGATAAAAGTTAATGTATAACAGCTTCCGATCCCCTTCATCTATTTTACGGCAGCATGTGAATCGGACCAAATTAGGCCCCGTTGATTTGCCCACTAATACTATTTGAACCAATTTACCCGTGGCAGGCAATGTGTTAAAGCTAACATACTCGAAGTGTATATACACTGGAAAAATAATTAAAATACCAGTCGTCAATTTTTATTTTTACGGCAAAGTGTAATTTGAACGCTCTTCAAAAGTGAAATTCTTAATTTGACCGAAGCCACTTGTCTGGTATATCCTATAATTATATTATTATTTTTTGAACAAAAAAAAAAAACTTTCTATAATTAAAGATGATCTAAATAAACCTTGTAGTACTACTGCCGTGCGCTATATTAAATGAGCAATTTTTTTTTTTTTATCTAATTTTTTATTTTATTTTAGCGTGGAGCCGAGATCCACCCCTTCGTTAAAAAAAGCTGGGCCCCCGGTCTAGCCCGCTTGATGCTATATTATATATTCTATATATATACTTTTATAATATATACTATATATATAATATATATAATTATAAGTCATTAATACTGCTTAGGTCTGATGATATTTAACATTAATTATATATACGTCTTATATAATTGATATTTACTATATAGTTACGGTGGTGTACCCGTGTAACTCGAGATTTCAGTTCCGGCCGGATAACCGAATTAGCCGGGAGATCACTCAAAAAAATCGCCGCGAACCGTAATTGTCTTATGCACTTTGCACCTTAAAAATTAAAAGATAAAAGGATTGCCTAAATACAAAATATATCATTTCTTATCATACAAGTCTTTCAACATAACGAATATTATAATAGCACTAAAACGCCACTTCGATGAACATCATGGAAATCATGCCACTTTGTAAGAGATATCGCGAAGTCACAAATAATTTTAATAGTAAAAGGGAACAGTACTGTATCTGTCTAGATCTACAGGGGAAACACGAAAGGGCAATAGGATCAAGCCGTGATAGTAAGTAGTTTTGAGGAGAGTTTGCTCCCCTAAAAAGAGTTTTGGCATAATCAAATGACCCCAAATCACAGAAAAATTAAATGAATTTTATCGCAATGCAGTAAACACAGGCGCATTCACAGTCTCACCAGAAGAGAAGGGAGTTCATAGAATTAGTTCGTCCCATCTTTCAACCAAAATTTCTTGATTCTAGCCTTAGTGAGAAAGTCATTGTCAGAAGAACAAGTGTTACCCAACTCTCTACATGGAGAATTTGACGATTTCAGCTGTATTTAAGTAAGTTATCTATGGGCTGATCAGATATTATTTTACTGTAAAACAAGTTATTATTTTTTATTGTAGATTTATTTCTGTATAAACTTATTGATTCTCATACAGTTTAAAGAACAATTTAGCGTAAATAAAAAATAAATATAATAAGTAATACCAGTTTCCTGGTTCTGAAATTACAACTGCTGAGTTTTTGAAATTACGATGAATAATTGAGAAATTCCTTGCCTACGATAAATCCATTCTGATCCTTCCAGATGGAGCCATATAACACTGAGCACTTGGACTTGATTTAGCAGGTAAAAAGTTTTTTCTTGTTTATTCATAAGACTTCAGATTGTTATTAAAGATGCCTATTTTCTCAATGAACAGTTTCATTTAAATATTTAATAATGAAACTGTATAATGTTTTGAAAAATTTCATTATTCCAGTTTTGGGGAGATAACGAACTTAAAAGAATACAAAGAGACTTCGGATCCACATCTATGCAAGCCACTCGTATGCCACTGTCAAGATGGTTATACAAGGTGGAAGTAGCCATATTTGATTCTAGAAAGAATGAATGTTGTTGAACCAAAATATGCCGAAAGTTTATATTATAGAACATCAATCATTTAAGCTTTGACTCCTAATAAAATATTTGTACTTTGAAAAAATTTCTGAAGAGTTTTCAACCATTTCTCATGGTTACGCAACATAATAATAAAAATAATCATTATTATCATCAACTATTCTACATCATTTTGAGCTTTCCTTCCCAGCCCATATCTTGTCAAACTCCTGAGGAATAGACAGCAGAGAATTAAGAAGAGCTGAGAAGGCTTTAGAAGTTTTGACATTTATGCAATAAAAAGGAAGAGAAAGTGGAACCAGATTATTTTGTTTATTTGGACTACAGTATACTGTAGTATTTTTTTTTTTTTTTTTTTTTTTTTTGTTTTTTTTTTTTTTTTTTTCTTTTTTTATTTTGCTCTCCATTTAATACAATAGATCGTGTGTAGTTTGCAAGTGAATTAGCTTAACAAATTTAGTGTCTGTTGTATATAACTGTGTATTCTTTAGAAATTTGTGTACTCCCATTTATTGTCGATTATTTTCTCGTATTAATTTAATTAGTTGAGCTATTGGACTCAGTCATTGTTTGATAGGTAAATCCTAGGCTAGAGTAGTTATATTTTTCCTGCTATCTGGGTGTTTGGCAGGTTTACTTTGAATTATATAAATAGTTTTTCTGATACCTCTAAACTACAGTCGTTAACAATGTTTATATTAATTTGGAAATTTAAATTGATTAAGTTTTACCAGAGCCATAGCCAAAGCCTATTTTATAATTTTTATATTCGTAATTTAGCCTAGGGCCTTAGGGTTATACCTATAATCAAGTTGTTTTAAGGATATTAATTTCTTTCTTGGCTGCTTAGTTGATAGTTTAGTAAACTGTTAGTTGGTAAAAAAAGAAAAAATTGGCTACAAGTTACACTATGTTAGGCCTTACCTAAAAAAAAAAAAATCATACATCCCTGGCCTAGGCTATAAGCTTCGATATAAGTTTGTTTAAATTTATAACTTGTTTAAAGACATTAGTTTATTTCGTTTTAGGCTTTGAGCGATAGCTTCAAATAGCTGTAATTGAAGTTACGAAGGTATTAAAGTGCATTAATAATTTAAAGTATGTATGCTCTTTGTGATAACTTCGCGGACTTCTGTGAGAGGTGAATTAGGTGAATAGCATGCCCTGCTGTGTTTGTGAATGCAGAGAATGCTGTTGCTGATTAAGGTAAGGGAGATTGCAAAGACTGAGTTGAAATATGAATGAATTGAAAGAAAAGTACAGAGAGTTGAGAAAGTTCGAAAGTGTCAAGAAAAAAGTAAGTAGGTATTAAAACGTTAGTGAGTAGGGATGTCGAGGCGAGGGGGGAGCGGGATATAGGGGTAGACAGGAAGTGATTCACCTAGGCAGGATGGCAGGAAGAGGGAGCGGGTAAAAGGGATAAAGTAGTTGAAAATAGGTCTTGACGACGGATATAGAGTTTTTAGGAACTAGAGGAATAATATCTTTAAAGCAATGCAGGATTCTCGAAATCAGCTCAGCCTAGTGCTCGCTCCCAACTAGTAACAGGTTCGACTGTTCTTCCAGATGGGGAGGGATCAGTTTGTTTAACGTTTTTAGTAATGTTGAGTATTTCTAAGGGAGTGACTTCTTCGTTCTTTAATCTTTTAAGAGACGCCATAAAAATTATTTCGGATTAAATTTTCAATGAATAAGATAAAATTTATTTCATTGAGAGTAAGGTTATCAGGGTGTCCAGAGTAGTGATATCGCTGATAGGATCAGATAGAGAGATTGATTCTACAAATGTTGATCCAAATGTTGATTGTGCATGTGGGTACAATGGATAATAGGACATAAGAAGGTCAGAAGATATTTAATAGCAAGATTATAGGAGATTGATTCAGGAGATGAAGCTAGGGAAGCAAAGGCATTGATTGGGATGTCTCTACCTAGTCGTAGCCTGCAGGTCAGTCGATTGGGGGGTAGGGCTTTAGGGTAAATGAAGGTTAGGAATATTATGTTTTTCAGAAAATATTAGGTTTTGGATTTTGTGGAGAGAATTTCCGGATAAAGATCTTTTTGCAGCATGATGTCGAGTTTCACTTGAGTCGTAAATGGTGTTGGGCTTCTTCAGCAGCAGTTTGGGAGACGTGTGCTTTAGCAAAAAACGTAGGTAAAGACTTGGGGGAGGATGGGCATAAATCTCAGATACAAATAATAGCAATGGTAACTGTAATAGTTTTGGTGATATAAATAAGAACTAGTGTTGGTTACAGGTCAAATAATGAGTTAGCAATTAAAAATAACAGGCATTTCGCAATATCAATGCTTTACACAACATGCTCATCAGCCTTAGAAACTAATAAAAGAATGAGCTGATTAGTTAACCATAAATGAGAATTTGACATTACTTTGCATTAACTAGGCCAATGGGGTTAATAATGAAATTAGTATGGAGACTCACTCTTCAGGAATTATGAAAAAAGCAATCGGATATCACTTTTCATTCTCCTTTATACCAGCGTAGAGGATAAGAAAGGTGGTGGTGTGGCGGCTGGTATATTAAAAGGGCAATATTCAATCGTATTAATGACTGACTTTTAAAACTAATCATGATATTGAATCGATATGGGTAGATATCCTTATGTTTATTAAATCATATAGAATAGGGGCTTTTTATAGACCTGCTGGCCAGAGTCAAGAATTAGCTGCGGAAATTGTGTTTATCAAATTGAGACAGCATGCCAGAGTAAAGAAAAAGGTATAGTCTAATGGGTGCTCTATAAATTTTCCTTCAGTCAATGGGTCCTTGGTCTAGATACGGTGGACCAGTACTAAGGTAGTTCTCGAGTATTTATATCAATTGTATACTAGAATAACTTTTGAAGCCAGTATGGTCCATAACCATCACAGACACGAACTGCACTATTAGACTTTAATACTTAATATATGATGAAATTGACGGGAGTATAAGGATTAGAGGTTGAGAGAGAATTAGGACTTACGTGACCATAAATATTTAATTGAGAGTTAATATGAAGCTTGAATCTGAGCCCAAACTTGCAAGCTTAATTTAAGGAACAATCAATCCTAGATTTCCTGATGAGATGCAAGTGCGATTTTTAACCACAAATTCGAGACATGCTTAGTGTAACTGACTGGGGCATAAAGAGTTTGAACCAGACCAACAAACTGTATTTATAGTGTGGAACTATTTTAAGCAAGTTTTAATGAATATTCCGTCAGTTCCAGTTTATGTTTTAAAAATAAAAACCCTTACGGTGGCGAAGAGAAAACCTGTTTTGGTGGAATAGTCAGAGATAAGGACGAGTAAAATCAGCTGAAAAACGCTAGATACTACTCTAGCGGCCGTTTAATATCAAGGGTAGTACACTAGGGAAGATGATTTAGAAAATGAGATGGTATCAGAAAAATTGAAACGATACTTAACCCCAAGTCAATAAGAAAGGCATAAGAGGGAGAGGCAGAAATTAATGCAACGCGAATAAGTAATTAAGGACCCTGAATAAGTTCTTTCAGCTTTTATAAAATTAAAAGGTGAAGAATTGCAGGACGACAATTAGTCTATTTAAAATTGATGAAAATTAGTCAAGTTCAGATAAGGAGTTGGTCAAAACATTTTAATTCTTATTTTGCTTTCACGTGCTTTCATACTGAGGACAAACGATTAGATAATAGTTTTAGGAGATGAATAGTTCTGATATGCATGCTAACAAATTAGACTTACAGAATTTGAATTTGACTGTAAAAGATATTAAACGTTACTAGACCATACTTGATCCAAGTAAAAGTGGCGAGAGGCGCCTGATGGTATTACATGGTAGAATTTGAAAGAGGGTCAGTACCAGCATTGCAAAGGCACTGTCATTGATTTTAAGCGATCTATAACATGTGGTGAGGTACCAGATGACTTAGGGAAAATGCATATGTTGCCTATTTATAAGAAACGGTAGTAAGGAGATTTGGGTAATTATAGGCAGTTAGCCTAACATCTCTGGTTGAAAGGGTTCTGAAAAGTTCGAAAAAGTCATATAGAGAAATGATTTAGAAGATAACAAGGGTATTGTATGAACTCCCAGCACAGTTTCAGAAAGGGGTAAGTCATAGTCAGACAACCTTTTATAGAATATGTTATGGAATTTCATTACTGACGTGCCATTGACCGAGGAGATCCAGTTGATATGATACTATTTAGACTTTAGCAAAGCTTTTGATCAGGTTCCCCACATAAGGCTGATGAAGGAGATATTGCAATGTGGTATAGGTTGGAGTGGTACATAGTTGGAATATTAAAGAGTGGTTGTGAGATAGAAAACAGTGTGTACAACTAAATGGCAATAAGTCATCCATGGAATAGTGAAGAGTGGTTCCACAGGTTTCAGCTGCTTGGGGCCATGTTGTTTCTCATATTATATAAATGATTTAGACAAGGATTTAAATGCAACGTTTCTAAGTTTGCCGATGGATACTAAAGTGGCCCACCTCAGTTAGGAATAGTGAGGGATGTATAAAGATCAAAATGATCTTGATAAACTTCCATTGGGTGGCAGATAAGTGGCAAATGAATTTTTAATAGTAAAAAGTTAAAGTTTCTTCACCTAGGTTACTCAAATAAAAAGTTTTAACTATGGATATGAATGGGGATTGGCTATAAAGTCTGTGGACCAGGAAAAAAGATTTAGGTGTGATTATAAGCAGTTAATTTGAAAGTAGCTAATCAGTGTTTGGAAGCTAGAAATAAGCTAATAAGATGGCTGGCATAATAAATCGCCAGATGTTGCTTGACAAGAGCAAGGAAAGTCCAATAAGTAAACTATTATAATAGCTATGTATAGGCCGAATAATGAGTATTGTGCACAAGTTGGGCCCCCTTACTTAAAGAAAGACTTAGCATAATGCTATGAGAGAGTGCACGTAGGCAACAAAGATGATGTTCTGGGTTTCTTGGGGGTACAGAGCACGAGGGAGAGGCTGAAGGAGTTCAGGAATGTTTCTCGTAGTAGAATGGCGATTTCTCAGAGGGGACATGATACAAGTCTACAAAATTTTTAGATCTCTTTTGATAATACGGAGACCAATTTAAATTCTTTATAGATAGAAGCACGGACGGTGGACCAGGGGGCCATAACAAGGAAAATTAGAAGAAAGCTGCCAGCTTGATTAAGAAAGTATAACATTCAAGCATATAGGGTCTGTGTAAATTTTTGGAATGACTTTGCCACAGGGAGGTTGTTGAGTGGGTGACTAATATTTTCTGATTTATTAGGTTCCATGTTCTAGAAGCTTTTTTACTAAATCTAATATAATTTAGACAAAGCAATTGGCTGGATTTTAGTCTATAGTAGTTAGTAATGTTATAGCTGCTGCATGTGTGACCATAACTTAGCTTAGTTATTAAGGTATGTGGATTATGGGTTAACGTGTATCATTTTTTTGACTAGCCAAATTGGTGGATTTTGGTTTACAGAAATTTTGACAATCCCTTAGGGTGCTTTGTGGATTTTGCAGGAGAGCATGTTGGTCATAGTGGGATTGACTGGGACAGCTCGATAGCCATGTGGCTTCTGTACTGTTCCTTATATTTCTTATGTTCTGTATGTTCTTGTTTAAATACATGATTATTAAGAGCGAACTTGAGTGAAACATGGCATGCTTGAAGAAATAAGCAAATAATTGAAGGTAGAAAGCGATAATAGTAGTAGCAGTACAGAACGAAGGTTCAGACGATGAGTCAATTTTCAGAAACGAGCATTAGATTTGCCAAGTACCTCAAATTGCCAAGTACCTCAAACTCATCAGGAGCATTAAGAAAAGAAGTTATTGCAAAAGTTTTTAACTTAGTTTTTATAAGTTTGGAGAAAGTGAAAGTGACACAGCAAGTCCAGTTAGTGTCAAAAAAAAAAAAAAAAAAAATCAGTGGGTCTTCAAAAGGTGAAAAAGCAACAAGAAATTTAATTTATTTTGTTTTACCAGAAAAATCAATTTTACTCTGGAAAAGAAGAATTTCCTTAATTGTGTGAAAAGTTGACCAAGCTAAATTCCCAAACATAGCAGTACTAGCCAAAACATTACTCTCCTTTCAGTCTCCTCCAATATTCAGAGAAACATTATTTTCATTTCAGATCAGGAAATATATTGAGGAAAAACGTTTTAAAAATATTGTGCTAATACTGGTGAACAGTTTTTTCTTTTACTTCACACAATTCAGCAATATTTTCCAGTTTTCTCAGTGTTTAAAGAAAGTTAACTTCTATAA
The DNA here is from genome assembly GCA_015478945.1 of Trachelipus rathkii. NCBI lineage: Eukaryota > Metazoa > Arthropoda > Malacostraca > Isopoda > Trachelipodidae > Trachelipus > Trachelipus rathkii. Next base: position 8,061 of record JABUQX010123760.1, on the reverse strand, counting down.
TATTATATATATAGTCATTATATATATATACTATATAATATATTAATATTATATATAATATACTAATCTATATACTATATATATATATATACTATTATGCCACTCTCCACTACGTATAATATATATACTATAATATATGTAAAGGACAGTATTTATAGAATGTATTTAATTTTTATTTACAGTTAACGTTTAAAAAAATTTTGCTTTATATATATATAATACTATATATATATATATATATATATATTAATATAATATAATTACTACTATATATATATATATACTCATATATAGTATAATACTTATTAGCGTTCGGGCAGGGTGACCAGGCCCGCCTCTCCTTTTTAGGAGGGGTGTTTCGGTCCACTCTAAATAAAATAAAACATAAAAAAAAAAAAAAAAAAAAAAATTTTGCTCTTTTAATAGGCACGCAGTAGTACTACAGAGTTTATTTAGATCTATTTTAATTCTAGAAAGTTTTATATTTTAAAAAATGTTCATAATTTTAGAAAAATTTCCTTCATAGAACTTCACTTTTGGAAAAATGTGTTTTTTTTAACTTCGTTATTAAATATGAAAAATTGTGGATCGATTTTAATGTATTTTTTCAGGGGATACACTTGAGTATGTTAGTTTTAAACTGGCAAAGTAAAATTTTTGATCCAAGCAGTGATTAGTGGCAAAAAAAAACGGGGCCCTAACTTGGTCCGATTCACCCCCGCCCGTAAAAATTGATGGAGGGTGACTCGGACCACCATTGTTTTTCGTATTTACGTATTATATTGACATTTATTATTACATATAATTGAATTTAAATGTAATAAAAATACTTATATTAAGTGAAAATCTTTTTTAAAAAAATGAAATTGTTAATAAAAAAACGATATTCAAAAAAAGTGTCAAATTTTTTGTGCGGAGAGGGGTGAATCGGGACACCTTCTATTTATATTCGTATTTTTATTTATCATTATTTGACATTGTTATTACTTATTACGAATTAATATTATAAATACATTATTCATATTAAGTAAAAATTAAGATATAAAATTGAATTTACTTAAAAGACGAATTTAAACAGATGTCCGAGTCACCCCCTTAATGTGGTCCGCTGTCACCCCCTAAACATTTTCTAGTTGTAACGTTATTCAAACTTTTAATAACGTCATTTATGATTAGACATTACATATTATTTTTTGTGTGCTATGCCCGACTATAAGGCGCCGTGATTTACAAAAAAAAAATTTCCCAAAAAGTGGCATTAGGGGAGAGTCGGAGACCAGTTATACCTAAAGTGGTCCACAGTCACCCCGCCCGACGCTTTATATATATATATATATATACTATTACTACTACTATATATATATATATATATATATATAGTCTTATATACCTATATAATATATATAATCATATATTATATATATATAATATATATATAATTTTGGCAGTTAAATTTGAATTTAATGTTGAATATCTTATAATCCTATTTTTGAGTATTGGAGTAAAACTTATTTAAATAATACTTGCCTAGGTATGTATTACACTGTATGAATGCACAAAGCTTATTATATTTTGTTAAAAGATGGCCTCTGGGTTATATAAAAATAAATCTCTTCCAGCAAATTTTTTCTCAAGACAGTAAATTAGTAATTCCCGGTAAACCGGAACCGGAAAAAACCATGTCAAATTCCGGTCGGGAATTCCGGCCCGGACCGGAATCCCGGATACACCTCTAATATTATAATAGATACTTAATATATATTATATCATATTTATATATTATAATTAATATATATACATATACTATATATCATTACTACATATATATATATTATATTAATATATATATTATATTATATGCGTATCTATATATATATATATAATTATTCTAATTTATATTTATAATAATTATTAATTAATTATTAATTTTAATTAAATACTTATTAATTTAACTTTTAAAATACTTTTTTTTTTTTTTTTTTTTTTATTAAATTACTAATATTCATGAAACTTTTAAAATACTGTCCTTTTTATTTTCTATATCAATTTAATTTTGTCTTTCATATTTTAATATTTGTCCATTAATTTGTGAGTTGGCTAATTTTATGATGAAAAAGAAAATCATTCGCTAACTTCATGCGCATAACAAACATCAACAAGATCACATGCAAGAGTCTTCTACCCCTATTACTTTACCTTGTTGGGGTATAGGGCTTCCTGGGGACCTTTCAGGTCCCCCCTAACCCTTGGCCTCTTCTGACAGAGGATAAGGTGTTGACCAAAAAAAAAACTGCATGGGTCTCCTGGCATTGCAAGGCGTTGAAGCAATAGTTACAACCACCAAAATAATTCCTGTAATTCCCTGCCAACTAGCCAAACTATATAATTTAACTAGACCACCTCCAGATCCAATCTATTACCAATAATCATAGTCTATATAGTATTAGTTTTTATTTATTAGTGTTAGTTTAGGGCACTGGAGATTTACTTACTTGATTACTTGATGTGTGGTATATAGGGCTTCCTGGGAAATCCCTCCCCACCACCGCCAGGGATATCTCATTGCTCTCAGCCTATTCACGTAATTTGAACCAAAACTAACAGATGTTGATAACTTGTTTCTTTCTTTTCGTATCTAAAAGATCTGAGATCTCAAGACCACTCTAACCTCACCAATAATTATCCATTCAAATTATCTACTTAACATATTAAACAACCCATGATGAAGATACACAATACTACTGTATATACTCACATAATAACTGACTGGTCTTATATATTATTGTACGATATGCAGGTAATTATTAAAGTCATGCCAGATGTAATCACTATTCAATACTCACTACTATATATTCTTGAGGAGGGCAGTTCAATCCTTTCATAGTATACCTATAGTCAAAATAACTGGAATACCTCAATTATCAGAAAGATGGAAACCCTCACTATAACTCCCAGCAGGTGAATAATAGCCTGAGAACTGCCTCCCGGATTCAAGAGGTCACACATATGATAGAGAGTAAAGTATGCTATACACTCTCAATACAACACCTCTTCAAAGTAAATGACTAACCAATTTGGATCAATATATTTGAATGTTTTACATTTGAAGTAACCAAAGCAGCCAACGTGACTAATAGTTTTGCTAGTCATTAGGATGCTTTGCGGCTGTGTCGGAAAGACTTTAAACTCGACCCCCGACACATGCCATTTTGCTGCACGCAAGCATTCTTAATAGGCCAAGATTGCCCAATTCGCAGGTCTCGCTAACATAGGCGGACGAGCACAGGGGAAAGTGACTCACGAAAAACTTGGATAAAAATTCAATCTTTCCTCTATATTGGTGATCGCTGAAAACCTAGTCCCAGGGGTGGATTAGAGGCTTGAGGAAACGTGTGCCAAGCGAAGAATGTAGTCACATGATGGTCACGTGCGCTCGGCAAAGGAAGCATGACAAACGTTCATCCTCATTGCCGACTGCTTCACTTTAATAGTTCGTTCGCGTTTCTTACTCAGTCCAGTTCTGCCAACTCCTGAGGTATACACATCAAATTAGAGTTGTGATGTATATTAAGGAGAGATGAGTGAGAAAACTCAAATAATTATGAGTTTTATCATCGTTCCACTCAGTTTTTCATTTAATATTGAATATAATGTTATTAAAGTAGTCATGTTATACACCTCACACGTGTTGTGCGGAGAAAGGTATCAGTGGTTTATATAGAAGGCATGATCTGTGTGAAGGGACCCAGTGGAAATGTAGGGGCACTGGAGACGGAGGCAGAACTTTTGCCTCTCCCTTTGCACTGGGAGGCCCTGGTTGCTAGGAGGCATACAGTGTTGCGTTAATGTTTTCCGAGTATAATAAGCCCGAAACTCAGTAAAATAGAAGTGCATTCAGAATTAAGTTTGGTTGTATCAATTGTGGTAAATTTTCTAAGGAGATAACAAACGGGCTACTACAAAGCTCAGCCCTACTATAATGCATACAAGATACTTGATAGGACCAAAGATGAACCCGATAAATGTGATAGCACAATATATAACTAACGAATAATCAAGTAAATTTTTTTTTTATTGTCTCACAGTTCAGGCGGAGTGACTATTCAGGTTGTTTACTAAAAATCTCTACTCGCTCTGTAAGATCTCATGGCGGGAATTAGCTCACATTGTCGCGGCATCCATATCAGCATTTGATAGATAAGCTTACGGCGGCTATGTGCAATGCCGTATATAGCGGTATATAATATATAATGAATACTTTGTTTACATAATATAGTCACATAATATTCTTTATATAATCAAAAACATGTTATGGTCGTGAAATAAATATATAGACTGTCACAAAAGTTTTATAACTATATTTAGGATTAAATTTTGTTAGTTAATATGTATATATAATAATTATATTTATATATATATATACGTATCATTTCATAAATTAGATCATATTTCAGATAACAAGAGTGATATATATATATATTTATAAATTTAACTAGTTGATATTTTATTAAATATACCAGATATTCAGAAGTAACATTTATTAGGTTACAAACATTATTTTAGTAGTAGTGAGGTATTGAGCCTAGATAATTGATAACAGGCCTAAAGTGAATTGGATCCCGTTGTAATTATTTTTTTAAATATGGCAATAATATTCACTAATATATATATATAATATATATATTAATATATATTATATATATATAATATATTAATATATTAAATATATTATATATATATATATAATAATATATATATATAAATTAATTCATTTTATATTATAATTTTTATATTTAATATTAATATTTCATTTTACATTTACATTTTTATTATTTTAATATATATTTTCTTATATAATACATGAAAATATATTTGCAAATAATAAATTATTAATAAAAGAAAATAAGTAAAATAATCAAATATTATAATATACTAGAACTATATATAAGATGGGCATCGATACAAAAATTTGCTTAAGCGATACCGATATTACATCGATACACAAAAAATTACTTTAGCGATACCGATACACCTAGTATAATACTATTGGCTTATAACCTGTTCTCATTTTAGGCTACTATATATAAGATACCTAGAAACTGAAGTACATGATAGTCTAGATACTCTTATTCAAAACTATGAGAGTTATAAATTATTACGTTTATATATATACTATATATATATTCTTAATATGTGACCTAAGTGAGTATGAGTATTTGCTTTAATTTTTTGTTTATTCATTTATTTTATATATTAATTTTAATATTATGTGTATGTTCGTGTAGATATGTTACCTTTCGTGAAAAGTATGCTTCTGTTGTATGATATCTATAATTGAAAGGAGCTTAAATTCAGCAGGAAACACAGAAGATGGAAGAGAATTCCAGTCCACAGAACAGAGGTGGCAGGAAAGAAGAGAAGCACCGCAGCGAACTAGCCTGGAGTTACCAATATATACACAAAACTCGTGCGCAGTCACAGCATCAATTGTGCTACGAGTACGAGGGCGTCGTAAAGATAGTTGGTACGCTAGTGGTAAGTTCCCTCGAACACCTGCCGCTTCTGCGGTACCTATAGAAAGAGATAAAATACCAACATCGCGCCCGCAAAGATAGAGTCAAGTGAAGTGGAAAGTACAGAACAGTTTATAGCCTTTTGGCTTTGACTCGACCCTATCCAAAGCCCGGGTGAAATCAGAGCCCCCAGATATGAGAATAGTACTCCAAGGGGCGGATTAAGGACCTTGTACCAGCTGGAAGTAACTTGAGAAGAGAAAAAATGTCGCCGCCCCGGTCTAAACAGAGCTCCCGAGTTTCTTTGAGGCCGCCCTAGCAACCGTTGTGATGTGAGGTTTCAAAAGACATTTTTGTTTATGTTAAGGCCAAGGATGTTTATATTGTCAACAGGAGATGAGAGAACCGTCGAAAGAGATAGGAAAGTTAGAAGGTGTTTTAGAGGAAATTTGTAGAAGTTGAGTTTTTAAAGAATTGAATTTCACAAATTTATTCCCTAATCGGAAATTCTATCCAGATCAGCAAGATAGAATGGAAAGAATTAAGGCAAGGGGGCAATTCTAGAAGTAAAGGAGCAAATTGAAATGAGTTGAAGAATGGAGGTCGAGTCATCGGCATATGAGTGGATAAGGATGTGCAGGTGAGAAGATCATTAATGAAAGTAGGAATAAAGTAGGAGATATGACAGAACCCTGAGGAATACTACTATTGACAGAAAAAGAAGAAGTCGCTCCATCAACCACAGCCCGATATTGAGCGACTTGAAAGCTAGACATAAGTAAGCAAGGAGGAAACCCAAAGGAGGGGGCTTGGAGAGCAGTGACGTGCCATACCCGGTCAAATGCTTTGGATATGTCAAGCGCCACCATGCAAGTCTCCCCATGTGGTTCCTAAGGGCGGAAAACATAAATCGGCTGGTAAATAGGAAAGTATATCACCAGTAGACCTCCAGCGCCGTACTGGCGATCGGAAGAAGAGAATGAGATTCCAGATGGTCTAGAAGTGAGAGCTAAGAAAGAGGTTTCAAGATCTTAGATGGGAATACAGGTGAGAGCTATGGGGCGATAGTTAGAAGGATCAGAGCGGCTTCCTTTTTTTCGGAATAGGTTGGACATGTGCGTGCTTCCAACACAGAGGAAAGTGTAAGTATTGAGACATAAGAATATAGTTGAACGAGGGGAGGGGATAGCTCGGAAGCACACTCCCTCTCAAAACTTGGGAGGAACGCCATCGGGCCCCCGCCTTCCTAACGTTCATAATTTCTCGGGAGCCCATGCACCCGATCAAATGTAATCACACAGGCAAATACATAGGACACCTGAGAGGAGAAGGTTGAAGCCAAAGGTTATTTTATATGAAACTTGTAGAGCTTGTTATTGAAATGAAAAGTATTAGCCTGTTTTTGCCTTGATATCTATAATTGTAATGAGCTATAATCTTTTTGTTTATATGGAACTAGAATTAAAATGGCCTTAACTTCTTGTTCCTATGACAAATCTTAATCAAAATCCTCAGAGCTTTTGTTAGTAGATTGCTGGTTATGATGTAATATCTATGCCTCTGAGTAGTGGACCAGACTTTGGCCCTGCCAACATCTGTAGATGTTCGGAATGAATCATAATTTCTCAAGGTGTTTAGTCACTGAATTAATTCCCAGGGCGTGTTGCCGAAGATTCTTTGGGCAGGACAGGAGGTAGAGGCTATAAGGCAACTAAGGTTTTTGGGGGAACCAGTCCAGCTGGACTAAGAGTTATAAGCATGTTTTTCTCTCGGCATCCTTGTATGTTCCTATCAAAATATCTTTTACTTATATTTCTCACATTCTGCTATTCTGCATTCACCTTCACTTCCGAATCTTGATTCCAAATATAAAAATGGAAGATGTCCCCACCATATTATTTTTTTCCTTCGTATTTGCCTCACTTGCTTATATATATATATATATATATATATATCTTATATACCTTATATACTCTCAACAACATATATATATATATATATATATATATATGCTATATATATATATATATATATATATATAATATATATATACTCTTTTACTCTTTCAACATATATAGCAACAATATATGCCCCTATATACTCTTCTTATGTAACATATATATATATATACTGCTATGCTATACTTTTAGCAGTGAAATCAACCACTGAAAGGGCCACTCAGTTGGATTAATTGTTGGATCGTTCTCGCATCCGCTGTTCTTAGCTTCTGGGTTGGCTGGGATACTTCTGTGGCAATGCTGGAAGCAGCAGTACAAGAAAAGCCGGAAGGTAGATTGTGTGTGTGTGTGTGTGTGTGTGTGTGTGTATTATTATTATTATTATTATTATTATTATTATTATTATTATTATTATTATTATTATTATTATTATGTGTGTGTATTGACAATTAACTATTTTTTTGTATTATTGTACATTGTATTATCTAATTTCTGTACTTTATTAAAGGAAAGTTCTGTTATATACAGTGAAAAGGGAACAGTTCAGTCAGACGAGGAGTTGGCAAGAACTGACAGTTGACTAACGAATT
>JABUQX010123758.1:0-15000 GCA_015478945.1 Trachelipus rathkii | reverse complement strand
CATTTATACACCTAGCTTCCTATCTATCTATCTATCTATCTATCTATCTATCTATCTATCTATCTATCTATCTATCTATCTATCTATCTATCTATCTATCTATCTATCTATCTATCTACGTATTTAATTCCTTTTCTATATCTATCTATCTATCTATCAATCTATCTATCTATCTATCTATCTACTCATCTATCTATCTATCTATCTATCTATCTATCTATCTATCTATCTATCTATCTATCTATCTATCTATCTATCTCACCCTCTTTGTAAAAGGAAATGTCAATTAATCATTTCACTCACAATACAATTTTTGAACGGAACGTATATAAATTATGCACACCCCCAAGACGTTAATATGTGATTCAGAAATATGGTAATTGTATTATACTAACTCTTTGTTAGGTAAATGGACAAGGGTTTGTATTTATTTTTTTTTTTTTAGTAATGTCATCTAATGGTATTAAAAGAAGTGTATTGAAATGTATACGAAATCGATTTTAATAAATTTATAAATTGGATACTTTGAATACGAAGAAAGAATTTTTATTATAAATATACAATGGTGTTTAGTTTAGAGTTGGCAAGTGCTCCGGCACGATGAAACATTGCAAAAGAGATGGAGGGGGAAAGGGTGAGGTGCGGTGGGATGCGGTGCGGTGCGGTGCCGGGCTGGACTAAAATTACGGTAATAAGTCAATAATAGTTTAGCTATTTTTTATTTCCAAATCGCGAACAAGGAAAAGGAATCGCATCTATGAATTTAAAATAGATTTCCCTAAACGAATCCAATCTAAAGTTGTTGTTGTTGTTGTTGTTGTTGTTGTTGTTTTGTTGTTGTTGTTGTTGTTGTTGTTGTTGTTGTTGTTGTTGTTGTTCTATTTCTGTTCTTGTTAACTAAATATTATGTTCCCCTTGTGGCTTGTTGTGTAATATTGCAGAAAGCAAACAAGCTGCCAGCTCTCTGGAGCACCTGCTCTAATATTGCATTTAGTTAAGGGAAGGAGTGCCTGTCATGTAGCAACTGGTAATGAGTGCCAGTCGTGTAGCAAAGGAAAGGAGTTCCAGTTGTGTAGTAAATATTTAATATGAAGCCACATGTGAAGGACTCCTTAGGCTTAAAACTCACCAAATTCAAAAGATTAAATATACATTATGCGATCAGTGGTGAACTGACAGTCGGTTCTCCCTGTCCCAGCGAACTGGTTACGAAATGGAAGGCAGTTCCCCTCCTTTCCCAGCGAACCAGCTGAATTATTTTCGGTAAGCTGAACAGTATGTTATCTTCTTTGCCATTTGGTTAAATAGGAAAAAAGAACTGAATATTAACTTAATATCAAAGCAGAGAACCAAATCTTAAAATTTTGGCCACTCCCACTTTTTATACCGCTGAAGAATGAGATTCTTGTTTTTGTTCGAAAATTAAGTTTTGTCTGGTGTACTTATGAAAGAAATGTGACTCAATTTTGTTCACTTTCCTTCTCGCATACCTAATTTCGTTTGCTTCTATTCATTAAGTTTTGCTCTTCTTCCTTAAGATAGTGGTTTGGAGGAACGCTACTGTGCTATTCCATGGTTACGCATCTGTCTATTCTGCTTCTCAGCATTCTAGCTTCATATCTTGCATAAGATTCTATCCTTTATGCTTTCCTCGTTGCATGCTTTTTTCATGCCATATTCCAACTTAACTCTTGAGCTCTCATAGTTATCTCTCTCTCTTGATCTCTTCAGCTTAGCTTTCTCTCTCTTTGCATCTTCAAGCTTAGCTTTCTCCTACTAGCTTCAAGCCCTGCTAAACTTTTTCTATATCTAGACAAGCAGCCAATCTTCCTTGCTGCTTCAATTTTGGCTTCCTTAGGCTAACTTTGTTGTTTCAATCTCTGCTCTCAGCTCAACACAAATATGTTGCTGTCACGGTGACGCAGCGCGGACTTCTTCGCCCTCAATTCCTATCTTTTTTAGATTGTCCCCATAGTCAGCGAGTTCCTTACCCGATCAACCCATTGATTTGCACATCTCCACAAATTTCCAGCATTAAAGTAGGCCATTGTTTATAAACCCGTGTTGTACTAAAATACAAGTTATCAAGTATACGGTTCCGGTCAACAAAAGGTCACTTCTTAAAGGGCACATATTCACAATCCACGGGTTTTCTACTCCACAAATTTTTTTATCGAAAATTTTGCTCCCACTGGATACACGCAGGGGAAAACCAACTCATCTCTTACCCCACCCCAAAATTATGATTACTTATTCGATATAATATATATTTAATATACTAATTAAATATTTTAAATGTATAGATAATATAATATATATATTAATATTTCTATTTCATATATAAAAAATTACCATATAAGTATATTTATAAATAATGTCATATATATACTCATATACTTGCTATTTTACAAATAACATAAATACTACAATGAGTTTAGACACATCTCGTGTTAGCATGATAATTTGACAATATAGATTATTGTGGGGAATATAGTATTTTACCATGTCACACTAAACCCAAAGGTGACAATTTGCAGTAAGATCAGGAGAAATTCGCCTAAAAATACATATTTTCGCGCCTGTCATCCCCTCCACTTTTGAGGTGTATAATCTTTGGGCTCCTATCCCTAACAATAATTAATAAAAATAATATATATATATCTAATTGTAATATGTTACTATATATTATACTAATATAATACAATTAATATATATATATATATATATATATTAATATATATATTATATATAATATATATATATATATAAAAAATTATACTATTCATTAACAAATAAGTACATATTAGTCTACAATATTATACTTATTATATCTATGAATGATATTAAGTAGTTATATTACATCATACTATAATCCTTAAAAATTCTATATAATATACTTGTCATATTTTTGATCCAGACTGCTTATCATATATATAATATATTATACTGTACTCTATTCAATATATATCATATAATAAGAACTGACAGAAATATAATAATATTATGTAATTAATAAATATATATACATATACTTTATATACATATATATTTCATATATCCTTTACATATGATACTAATATATACTTATTATAATACTATAATATAAATATATTATATATAACTGTTCACTTTAACAAAGCATTAAAATCATAAGAGACCCAAGCTTAAACGTTGCTGGCTATTGTCTTTCAAACCCATGATGAGATATAAAGGAAAAGAGGATGACTTCTGTCTTCACCCTCCAATACAGCATAACCTCATTTATACAAACGCAACTTCAATAAATATAAAATAGTACTATAGACGGTATCATTGACAGATTTTAAAAAACTCAATAATCAAACACTACTATCCCAAAATGTCATATCTCTAGTTACAACACTATAAACAATTAACTCTTTGGATACATGTTCATTAATAAAACAACTACAAAGATGAATTTCTCTGTGCTACAATTAGTTCAGCAAAAAGGGCAAAATGAATCTCACAAGAAATTCAGTTTAATACGAATAATGACCATGTCAGGCCAGGGGTTATAAGTAAAACTAGCCGAGAACAGCGGAACGCCCCAATTCTTAAAAGGGTGATGGGAAACTTGGTATGAAAAGAAGAGGTAATTTAGATTATGCTACGTTCTCTAAACTTACTCTATTATCTTGCAGCTATACGACCGAATTCCTTGTGGCCCAGGTCCTCCTCGCTTCGTGAACCACGTATATTAAAACAACCTGAACACTGTATCCAAATCACTTTGCTGCAAAACTATTCTTTGTGAATCAGTATCTTAGCATCTCAGTGTCAATATGACATGACTCGTGAGACTGTGCAGCCTCCAATACAATGCGATTCATCACTCTCACATTCAAAGACTTCACCCGACGTCTCCTCCCACTTGAAGGTCCTCTCAGTGAAACAACGGTTCTTGAAGGTGGATCTTCAGTTTGCTTTATATGAAAACCAATTCCAGTTTTCATAATACTCGTTATCATGAATTTAACCTGTTTCTGATCAATGTATTTGATCATTTGAAATCTAATGTCCTTTGAGACCTAAAAATAAAGCTATTCTGAAATATTTGAATTAAATAAGAAAGTAACGTACCCCTTTTGCAAACACCAAAAGATTCTGATGGAAATAAAAAATTAAAGCATTCTTTAATAAAAAAAAATGAATATACGTACTGTTTAATAAAATAAACAAAGTTTTATACAATCCATTGTTACATGAATTTGAGTTCTACGAAATCTCTACGGGGAAAGAACAATTTTCCTAGAAGGTTTAACCAAATATTAATTATTATTTTATTACTATTAAAATATACTTCTTGAATATTTAGATCACGACCAATAACAATAATGCTATCATGTCAATATCACAATTATACATAGACTGTTGCATTCATGAGTTGTGATTATAATGGCAAGCATGCACTGACTGGCCTTTAACCTCTATAACAAAAGAAAGTGCTACTAACCGATTTAAGTTATTGTAACAGATCTCGCCATAATAAGGTATTTTTATAATACTCTATCTATAAATTATTGCTTATATGTTTCAAAAAATGCTGTCATGAATAAATAAGGAAACATGGAATCACATGATATAACTCGACAGAATGACATTTAGACCCCCATATGATTTGATATGGGTGAATCTTAAATTCTTACTTGGAAACTTTAATCAGATTTTGGAAATTTACAGTTAAAATTAATTCGGTCAGTAGTGACCAAAAAATAATAAATGGAACAAGGACCCTGTTAATTATACTATATATACTGCCTCTCCATATATGCGACGAAAGAGTTGCCTTTAGTGGAATAAAACTAAATCTTTGGTATATGCAATAAAGAATTTGTGGACGCTGAATAGCAAACAATGTAAAGCGTATTTAATAAGTAATAAAATATCGAATTGCAATTGTCTTATTATAATTTTCCCATATATCATATTGAAATGAAATAAACAAATATAATATATAAAGTACAAGCTTTAACTTCCAGCTAATATTCCTAGCAATGGATATCAAACGCCAGAATACTTCTTTCCAAATGCACAAACTGCAGTGACTCGTACCTTTGATATACCAATTTTAATATAAATACGATTTACTTAAAATGTTTCTGAACACGAACTTAATTACTTTAATCTTTACAATAAACAAAACAGCCAATATTTTACACATCGAAATCGTATCACCACATTAAGAGTGCAAGGAATATTACATTTTATTATTATGACTAATCTAACACATAAACAGCACTTTACTTGGTACGGAAAAATACACAAATCTAACATATTAATAAAATTTGATCGAGACATACGAGGCATTTGAAGGTACCAACTATATACAACTTTAGTAGTTAACAAACAATGAAAAGCCGGAAAGATCAAAAATTTGCTATCTTATTTTTACTATTTATGTGAGTTATAATGTAATATGATTACCGCCTCTTAACGAATCAAATCCTTAAAAACAGCAAGTAAATGATGTATATATTTATTAATTAATTTTTAGTTAAAAACAGAATATATTCCCAGACCATCTGAAGGGGAGGCGTATGTACTTCCTGAATATCATACTACTTCTCTCAAGAACATTAACACATACTTTATCTCAATTCAGAATAAAGAAATCTAACGAAAAAACTCGAAGATTATTAGAGCTTATCCAACACCTTCTAAAGCAAATCACATTTATTCAATAAAATATTATTTATATATATACAAAAACCATTTATATATATAGAGTAAATACGGCAGTATCCATAAATATTTAGCCTTTAAAAATATTTAATAATAATAATTATAATAATAATAATAATAATAATAATAATAATAATAATAAAATATCATTATAATAATAATAATAATAATAATTATAATAATAATAATTAATAATAATAATAATAATAATAATAAAACAATAATATTAATAAGGCTTTGTCAACATATTTTGACCATTCGAGATTTTAAAAGTAAGTCTCTAAAAGAGTTGAACCTCTCTATCAATTGGTTATCGATTTTCTCCTTACAATATAAACAAATTTACAGCAGTTTGACCGGGCCTTGCAGCATACACATTAGGTATATCAGACAAAAGAAAAAAAATGATATTGCAATAGCAATCCGCCTGACCTCTATTTTAAAACAAATAAATGAATACAATTTTATATACTTTCATGGAAAGTATTTTCAAAATTGCAAAGAGAACTCATTCTCTTTAAGACTTTACTTTTAAAATCTGAATGTCATTGGTCGTTGTTAACAAAGCTTTATTAATTTTATAATTATTATTTCATTAATTTATTATAACTATTGCTTTATTATATTATTATTATTATTATTTATTATTATATTATTATTATTATATTATTATTATTATTATTATTATTATTTATATATTTAATTATTATTATTATATTTTTTAACAATGGTCGAATGCGACAAGGATATTGCGATATTTGACATAAAGTATTTTTCAATAATATGTAAATGATTGTATTATATAAAATAAGTGATTTTATATGAATAAAGTGCATTTTGTTGGAAGGTGAGGAAAGCTCAAATTAATCCCTTCGATTTTCTTAGTTTCTTCATTCTGATTGGTTAATTGAAAGATTGTTATTCCTGAGAACATAATTGATATTACAAGGGACTTACCAATCCCGCCTTTCCCTTCTCAGGTGGTATTGTTTACTATATTTGTTTTACTAAATTAATTGATAAATCGTAAAAACTTATTTTACTTGCTATTTTTAAAGATTATGATTCGTTAAGAGGCGTAATCTAAATTACTGACAAATTTCATTATAAATAGTAAAAAATAAGATGATTTTGATCTTTCCGCTTTTCATAGTTGTTAAAAAAAAGTTGTATATAGTTGGTACCTTACAAAGCCTCATATGTCCGCGATCATTTTTTATATATGGTTAGTTGTGTGTCATTTTTCGGTAATCAAGAAGTGTTTTTGTTTTAGTGCTATTACAAAAGGTAATGTAATTATGTGTTTTTAAATTTCTTAACTGTGGCGATATGAATTTCAATGTGTATTATATTGCCTGTTGTTTGGATGTATGCTTCAGTTTGCAGCTTTTGATGATCTTAACAGCAAGTTGTGAGTAAATTGTATTTCATATATGCATTTGGTATATCAAAGTGTCGTCTGCAGTATGCATTGGTATTGGGCATTTCATTTGAATTGTTGCTAGATGTTACTGGCAGGGTAATGCCTTGTATTTATTGTATTTATTTTTCTTAAGTTTCCGCAAATTAATATATTTTGGTGATAAATATAAAACTTCTTATAGGTTTGATTATTTATTTCATTAACATTTCAATGACTTTTCATTAATTTCACAATTTTTTGTTTGGCAAACAAAGTGATTTATTTAATCACTAATAGGCAATCTTGTGCATTAGAGAAACAGTTATAGTAAAAAGTCAGCTGACGCCGTATTAGTTGCATTACAATTACGAATCGATACGCGCAAATGTTGAAAATTTGATTAATTTTCAAGTGATGATGGAAGATTCCCTATCAAATCAAATCAGTCTATATATTTTTGTTAATACATTTTATTTATCTTGAACAATTTTTCAACATAAATATTTATATATTTTATTTATAACCATACCTAGCAGGTATCTGTATGAATTTAATGTTAGAGCATTTTGTTATTGTTTAACAGTTGGGTTTGCATATTACATTGATCACCACTAATAACATGTACATAATTGCATGTACCATTACATTTATGGTCGATTGTCTGATATTGCAAGACATATATTTAATAAGCATAAAATATTATTATTATTTGATACTGAAGTTCTGATCCATTCGGTGGCGTATGTACGTAGCATATCTGTGGACATTCTTAATTACATTACATGGATGCATTAAAACTGTTGTTTTGTATAAAGAAGACAGTAACGTATTCATTTTTTTTTATTAAAGTATTTTTAAATTTATGTCCAGTAGTTTTCTTGAGCTGTTTATCCAGAGAAGGTAGTTTACTTCTGCTATTTATTTCAACATTTATTCAGTAATAGTGAGTTATTTTAGGTCTTCAAGACATTGGTTTCCTGATATTCAAAACATGATCATAAACATGGTAAATTCATTTGAAACGAATATATTTTGACTGGACGCGTTTTTCATATAAGCAACGAAACCCGTTCAGACGATTGTTTCACCTTGGACAGGACTCTTCAGCGGGAGTAACCGATTGGTAGAGGTTTTGTTGAGTATAAAATTGCATATGTCAGTGATATTGCAAGGGCCGGTAAACTCTACGACAGGAAGGTCTGGATACCTGTTACAATATGAGGTTTGAGAATCTTGAAAGTTTAGTTGTGTGACCACTATATAGTCTACAGGGGGGGCTGAGCCGCACTAGGATTTGTTTAGTCTGAGCTGAGACGTTAAGTTGAATTACTGAACTTCATAATAATATATAGAATCATTCTTTTCAACAATCCATATACAATTTACAATTGGTGGAAAATATCTGACATAAATAAGAAAGAAAAACTACCTTTGGAAAACACTCAAGAAAACTACTGGACATAAATTTAAAAATACTTTAATAAAAAAATGGACTGTGAATGTAACTGTCTTATACAAAACTAAGTTTATACATCCATAGAACATTATTTAGATAGTTCGAAAGATATCCAATTACATGGCAACGCAAGGATAAACTACCCAGTACTAAATATCAATTATATTTTTATGCTTTAAATATATCTCTTGTTGCAATACAGATTAACGACCATATATATGTACATCACTATATACTTTATATGTGCATCAAGGCAGTTAGCACACTAACCCCAACACCATAAGGCGATAAATAAATTTCTAATCTTAAATTATTACCCGAACTCGGCCCCATAAATAGTATATAAAATATTTAAATATTTAGTGTTCAAAAGAATATAAACATAATATAATATATTAACTACTGATGCTATAGACTGACTGATTTGATAGGTAATCTTAAATCTTTTCTTGAAAAGTTTAATACAAATTTTGAAATTTACAAACATAACATCGATTTGTTCAATGTGAACCAAGTAATCCTAACATTTGAATCTGCGACTGTTCCTCTAATGCAAAAGAGTTGCCGTACTAGTGATATTTCAAAATAATTCTCCTTATTGTTAGCCACTCAAAAAAACATTTTTAGAAATTGGGGAGCAGAGAAAAATAAAAGAAAGTATATTACTAAACTATGTTAATAAATAAATACTGTAAAAACTATGCAACTCTTTTTCGACTCAAGAATTATATACGCAACCAAACGCTCATATTATTAAATTGTGCGAAATCAGAATCATAAAAAATTTACCAATAAAAAATACAAGAGACATGTTCCTTAAGATGCCAGTAACATCTTAGCAGCAATGCCCCCCCTCCTCTCGCCAGCCACCCGCCACACCAACCACGTCCCCCTCACACCCTCCACACTCCTCCCTCCTCCTCCACCGCACACCTCTCTCTCCCCCTCGCGCGCCACTCACCACATTTACAATGCAATACGCTGCATCTGTATACTAATATGCATTAACTGAGACCGACGGTTTGATAGGCTTATATATCAATGTCATATAGATAAAATGCTTTCTACTCTACACAACTAATTTTAGTGAATCCTCATCATACATATACTTTAATCTCACCTTAATTCTTTGTTACAATAATCCAGCTAGGTCCTCATTTCAAAAAGTCTCCGAAAATCTTATTACTTTTATGAGACAATTAATTTTTAAAAAAACATCTAATTAAACATTAGTGATGTGCTTTCTGTGATATACACTGTGAAACTAGCACTTGCTTGCTCGTGATACGGAGCAGGAAATAACCACGAGTCCTAATATATATAAGAAGTTATTAGAAAATTGATCAGAGTATACACGTAGAGATTTGATAAAAATTGGTACTCTCTTAGTCTATTATAACAATCTCTGTTAAATTCCGATATAACGAACTCAATGAGAAAAGCCGGAAAGATCAAAATATTCATTATTTTGCATATAAACATATTTTTATACATAAAGTGTTTAAAATCAATTATTAGATTCACGCCTCTCTAACGAAAATCTAACAATTTACATCCTTATAGAAAACAGTTCAAGTAAAAATGATACTGAAGTATATATCTTATTGTAATTAATTTTAGTAAAAACAGAATTATATATAACAGATTCTGGGAAGGACAATGGGCAAAATGATGATTTTGGGATTATATCCATTATGAATTATTTATATTCTTATACTTAACCTCTCTCCAGGACACTCAAACAATCTTTCATCCAATACAGAAGTAAAAATCTTAGAACTGGGAACTCTCGAGAAGATAGTGAGATTACTACATGCGCAATTACTGCTAACAGAGATTAATGCATGTGTAGTGTGCAATAATATAAGTTTCTCTCATTATAATTTAACATATAATAATAATAAAAATAGCCACTTTATAAAATTTATAAAGTAACTGACGCAAGTATCCTTAAGCAATTAAATCATAAGTCAAAATATTAATAACCATAAATAATAAATATGACAATAATAATTTAATAACTATTATAATATGCTATAAATAATAAATAATAATAATAATAATAATAATAATAATGAATAATAATAATGTGATAATTATTTAAACTAATAATAATATAATATTAATAAAGGCTTGTTTGTGCAGCGTATCTAATGACAATCAGATTTTAACAAGTAAGTCTAGATGAGTTCTTCATTGGTTATTGTTTCTTCCTTACAAATATAACATTATTTAACAGCAGTCTTGACGGGTTCTTGCAGCATACATTAGAAATATAAAAAAAATATAATAATGATTAAGAAAAGTAATAAATCAAATCCTATTTTTAAAACAAAATAAATGAAAACAATTATTTGCTCTATTCATGCCCACTGAGGCAAAACAATCTAAACATAAGTTACATAAAGAAAAATATTTAAAAATAAATGAAAGTAAAACCCACCCTGTCCCTTGCCTAACGCAATTTCCCTCAGAATAGAGGGAAAGATTGAATTATTGCTGTTGAAAATAAAAGGAAGCAAGTGATCTCCACAAAAACAGATGTGGCTGGAAAGAATTGAGGTACCACAACGAGTGAACCTTGAGTCTCCAATATTCACGCTATTCATGAGAGACAAGGGCAACCTCTCTGTATTACGAGGCGACGCAGTGGTTGAGGAATGCGGAGAGGTCCATTCCACTCGAGCACCTGTCGTTGTAATACCATATAGAAAAAGAGATAGGGCACCTACGTTCACGACGCAAGAGAAAGAGGGTCAGGGAGTCAGAAAGAATGGGACAGTTTATAAGCCTTTCTTTTTAAGCCTTTTAGCTTCAACCTTATCCAAAAGGAGGGTGGAACCGAACCCACCCCAAATGGCGAACAGCATTCCATACAGGGGCGAATAAGCCCTTTATATAACATTATAACTGGAGCATCTGAGCGAAGAAAGAAAAAAATTCACGCAATCTGCACAGAGAATTCCCAGCTTTTGAGGCCATTTAGCCACCGATGTGATGTGAGGTCTCCAAGAACAATTCACTATTTATGTTTTAGTCCTAGAATGTTTATTTTGTTTACGGGTAAGACATTAGAGCCGTCGAAAGGAATAGGAAAGTTGGAAGGTATTTTAGAGAGGGAGATATGAAGAAGTTGAGTTGTGGTATCTATCGGAATAAAGATATATAGTTATATATATATATATATATATATAATATAATTATATATAATATAATAATATTATATCATATATTATATATATATATACTATATATATATATATATATAATATATATATATATATATTATATATATATATATATATATATATAATATGTCATAACATATATTATATGGAATTAATCACTGACTCGGTTTAGTAGTTTATGAGATATTATAGAGTAAGTATACATACGTGAGATATATATTATATATAATATATATATATATAGGAAAAAAAAAAAATTCTCCACATTGAGTCTTTCACCACATTTCCAAAAGTATTGACAATTTGAAAATGAAATATAATAGAATTATGTTTGTTGCTTTATATCTTTATCATAACAAAAAATAACTGTGTTTTAAATTCTCTACTTTAAATTTTAAATCTTAGAACACTAAAAAAGTTTATTTACTTTAACATCTAATTAATTGGTCCTCAAGAAATGAATGATTTAAAATTGTAGACGTTACATACGGTGTATCGAATTATGATGAATGAGATAAATTTTTATTTAAAATATTGAGATTGCTAAAAATTTTCCGCCATTTATTTAGTACTGTACTAAAAAATTAGGCATATTAGCAAATACTTCCATTTGCAGAACCTTTTGTATTACCATATAATTTAGAAAAGAAATATAAAATGGAAAAAGAAAAAAAATGGTAAAGATCAACGTTGTTTTACCGCCCAAAAAACAATATTATTTAAGACCTGAAATGGTATTAGATCAAACAACCCGGGTTTATAATAATCACATACTTAGTAATACTATAGTAGTATATATATATAATACTTATATAATATATATATACTATTGATATATAATATATATATAGACCTAGATATTCTAGGCTTCATATCTATTAATATATATTATACTAATAAATTATTATACTAATATATAAATATTACTATAGCTATATATATTATATATATATATATATATTTATATATTAATTTTATATATATATATATTTATATTATGATATATATATATATATCTATATAATATAATATTATATTAGTAATTTATATATTATATATTATTATATATTATTATATATATATATATATACTAATATATATAGTAATATTATTATTAATATATATACATTATATATATAATATAATATTATATTATGCACCATTTGTTTAGTATAGAGTGACATGAGATGATGAAGGGGGTCACTTAAAAAAATGATCTTACATTAATTAAAACAGACAACAGTGGAGATAAATTATAGTCATTGTGAATAGAAGTTTTAAAAATAAAGATTTTTTTTTTTTATTTATTGAATTATTTACAAAATTATTCTTAAAAATTCTTTATCAATTACCCCCCATAATTGATTTTTTTTATTCACATTAGCTTTTGAATTCAAAGGCTATAATTAGCTTAATTTACCTAATATGAACTACGTAGTGCTGATAGAGAACAAAGTCTCCACTATGCCATACTTTGGCTCCAAAGCAACAAATAATATTTTTAATAGTAATTTTAACATTAATATAAACGCTATCATCTTACACTTTTGGTTTTTGGAATCTTTTAGAAATTTCCTGACTATTTCATTACAGAACGAAGCCTATATAAACAACAAATATATTCAATATTTCTTCTCTTATACTTCGCCTGCAACGGAAAGGCGCCATAGAACTCATGTGATTTGTACGTCAGTTTAAGCAGGAATATGAGATGGGCTCCTGCATAATAATAAATGACGATTTTAGCGATTAGCCCAACGTGGTAGCTTTTATGCTTCATTTAAATATAAATATGAAACAATTGAGTTTATTTTCAGGATCATTATTAGTGTGTGTAATTCATTTATTAATCTATTATTATTATTATTATTATTATATATTATTATTATTATTGATATTATTATTTTTATTTTATTATTAATAAATACAACTTATTAATAATAATAATTTTAAACTAATATAATAAATATTAATAATAATTAAACATAATATAAAATTAAATATATTATCTTTTACTAATTATAAATCTATTAAGTGATATGATATTGTTATAATTATATGATTACATGTATGACATATTTATAATTTTTACATAATTATTCCAATGATAATATGGGCAACGTCTTTATAATTGTATAACATATAAGTAAATAATAACTTAATAATAAGTGAATAATAAAAAAAAAAATAGCCTGCTCAAATAATAAATCTCTGATCAAATTCTATAATAATAAACATAATATATTTACTTTATTAATCAATGTATAATACAGTATTGAATTACCGCAGTAAGTTTTGGCAATAAATAGCCAAAATATTGAGCTGCTGAAATATATATGATGAAATCTGCTAACTTGGCCATCCGTATATTAATAATGAGCTAGTAGAAAATAGAGATTATACAGTAAAAAATATTGAAACGTATATAAGGGAACGAATGATTAAGAGAGGATTGATAAATCATGACAACATGAAATTTGCATAATAATTCAAAAAAAAACGCATGAATATTCAAATATCAAACATAAAAAATTAGCAAATGAATACATATAATAATATGATTTAATAAATAATATATATAATAATAATTTTATAAATTAAATAATTAATTAATAAATATAATTAAATATAATATATACTAATATATATAATATATAATGAAGAATATCTTAATAATAATAATAATATTAAATTACATAATTAAATATTTAAAAATATTAACTGATATTTAAAATAATTAATATAATTATAATTATAATTAATGACCTGACTGTAATTAATATTAAATGTAATATATAATAATAATAATCAGATAATAATATATAATAACATATTATAAACTAATCTAGATAATTATTTACATGATAATATTTAACTAAAATTTAATAGTGTCAGTATATATAATTTCAAATTATATATAATAGAATAAATATTATTAATTCATATTAATATTTAATTAAACTTCTTAATAAATGAGTATGACATAAAGCCTAACTAATAATCAATAGGATCTTATGATTGTAAAAATAATAAATATAGAATAATTTTAATTAATAATACTATTATATATTCATACATATAATAAATAATAATAATAATAATAATCAATAATAATAATAATCAATCATATATAACTAATTAATATAATACAGTGACCGAAGAACTAAGTGAATTAATCTAATTTAATATAAACTTCTGCCTACTAATAATACAATAATCAGTGAGGCTAGGGAATCTCAATAGCCCAGCTC
>JABUQX010123757.1:45000-46837 GCA_015478945.1 Trachelipus rathkii | reverse complement strand
AGCAAGTTCTCTTTATCTTCATGTGTAAAATGATAACTCCATGCTTGCTTGTTGCTTTACTTCCTTCAATCCAGCCACTTGGCTGTGGCGTTCTCCTACTTCAACAAATGAGCTTTTCCTACTGTATATAAGGAGTAGTTTGCTTTCATCCGACGACCCCGTCATGTGACATAAACTGAGGGTGAAAAGTCGTTGCATGACGTATTTTTTTCCTATCCTTTACTTAGATAAGAAATATGTAGCAGTGGATGAGTCAAAAATAAAAATTATAAGTTTTCTTAAATATTTCTAATGTGGCAATATCGATCATATCTTTCAAAGTTTCTTGCTATCTTATACCTTATTATGTTTACGAAATGATATCAGAGTATATTACATAATATATATATATATATATATATATATATATATATATATATATATATATATATATATATATATATATATATATATATATATATATATATATATATATATATATATATTATATATATATATATATATATATATATATATATATATATATATATATATATATATATATATATATATATATATAATATATATATATATATATATATATATATATATATATATATATATATATATATATATATATTATATATATATATATATATATATATATATATATATATATATATATATATATATATATATATATATATATATATATATATATATATATATATATATATATATATATATATATATATATATATATATATATATATATATATATATATATTGAATCATGTAGAAAAGGCTGGTGTATTATATATTATAGCCCAGGTAAATCACACTAGAATTGGGGAAAAGCGAAATTCATTCTTATATTAAAGGTTAACATGTCTTGGTAAACTGCGTTTAAAAAAAACGTGTTAAGTGAGGAAGCGGAGAAAATGATAAAAGGAAGTGAGCGTTCCCAAATTTACCGGCAGAGCATATCAAAGACAATGCGGTAAACATCGGTTAAGTTTTAAATAAGTTAAAAATACATTTGTTCCGAGGCCAACTTTCTAGTATCATCTGTTTGAGACTATGAAGAATTGTTTTTTTTTTTAATAAAAGTTAAAGCGTAATAAAAGAGGGTGTCAATGACGTAAGAGAGGATTGATTAATTACAATAGTGAATGACAGTCGTCTGCAATAATGATGTGTAAAGTTGTTCATTACTAACAATTACTTACCGACAAAATTTTATATATATATATATATATATATATATATATATATATATATTATTATTATTATTATTATTACATCGAAACATACATATTATATATATATATATATTATTAATATTATTATATTATTACATATTATATTATTATATATACATATTATTATATATTATTATTATTATTATTATTATTATTATTATATTATTATTATTATTATATATATATTATTATTATTATATTATTATTATTATTATATTATTATACATTTTTATATATATATATATATATATATATTATATTATATTATATAAAGTATTATTATATATTATGATTATGATTTAAATATATGTATTAAATTTATGTATTATTATTATTATTATTATAATGTTATTAATATATAAATATTAGCATATATATATTATCCATAGATACATACAGATTATAATATTATATTATTATATGCTAATACATCTGTATATATATATATATATATATATATATATATATATATATATATATATATATATATATATATATAAACTAGATTACTCCAGAATATTGTTTCTTTTATTTTCGAGCTCTATTTTGACAGAAATATGTGACGTAATCATATGAAAAGTTGTCATATTGGCAAT
>JABUQX010123757.1:0-32500 GCA_015478945.1 Trachelipus rathkii | reverse complement strand
ATGTGACTCTTCGAACACTCGAACACTCCTGTTTCTAATCGAGGCTAAAAATTAAGTCAAATTTTTGATATACCTCAATAATCAATCCCTATGTATATAGTTATATAATAGATAATAATTACATGTTATGAATATTCCTAATATATAATGTCACATACAAATCTTATCGAAATCTTATCAACATATATGTATTTCGATTGCGATATGCGAGAGTTAGAGTAAAATTGAAAACACTGATCATAACCCCAAGTATAGTATGGAGAATGTCATGAAATATCCGATATAACCTCTTAAATATATATAGTGATATATATTATATATAAATGTTGATTTATATATATATATATATATATAATAATATTAGCATTAATTAGAATAAACAATTAAGAGTATATTATATGATATAATAATCGGTGAGTAAGTATACGTTATTAATTTATAGATACATAGGGTAAGAGTGGGTAAGGTAGCCTTCAACGTAACCCCAATTATATATTTCCCCAGATGATCTATTGTAATTATTTAAAAACTATAATAATGAGAAAATTTGGCTAAACCTAACAATTACCTATTAATTAAAAAAATATATATAGTGTGCATGCGGACATTTGACAATACCCTAATTTATATAGAAGGTATAAACATAGAAAAGAAATCATTTCGCCCATAAAACATCTAAAAAATCAAATCATCATATAATAAATAACATTACAAAATGTAATATTGAACAATTTTCCGTCCAGTCCTAAACTCCGTGAATCTCTAAAGACACTCTCAAGTTGAAAATCAATGCTGATCACCGAAAGAAAAAGCAACGTAACGTATCGTAAAATAATGTTAATAGATATTCTATTAGATTTCTATAAGAATTTTATAGTATTATGTTCTGACGCCAAGGTTATACAATATACCTATTAGTAGCTGCAATATTAAGAGAAAAGAAAAACTTTCCAGCGATTTATAAACTCATTATTTGATATATAATTAGTATAATCAATTATTATCTAGAAACCTGGAATATATAATTTTACATTATAAGATAAAAATTGCATTTTTAATAAATATAAATCTAATTTATTTTTCATAAAATTAAGTAATATTTAATAACAAATATAATTTATATATATATTTGATCTGTTAAGAAAATAAAAAATACAATAAAAAAAAAGAACATAAAAGAAGAAAGAAAAAAACAGAAAAAAAAAAGAAATATAAAAAAAATAGTAAAAATATAAATAAAAAAATAAAAGAATAACAAAAAAAAGAAAAAAAACAAGAAGAATAAAAGTAAATTCCATAAAAAAAATAAATAAGAAATTAATTAATACACAGAACAAATTAAATAACAAATCTAAGCTCAATAGTTTCTAGGCGTGCACTCAATAGACAAAAGGCAGATAATCATATAAGTTTATAAATGCTTTCAAAAAACGAGCTGGTTGTCATGCAACGCTAAAAGAATACCTTATTTCTTATTTATAGTGCTAATTTAGAAGGCAATTTTCCAACGAGTAATTTGTGAGTCTTCATTACGACCTCGAGAAAACACGTGCACAAAAAAAATAACCTTCTGCCCAAATATTTTACAATCTAGAAGCATAATTAGTTAATTTTATAAAAAGTACTAAAGCATTGAGACAACTATGATGATATGTACATTAATTTTTATATATAGTATATGTCATAGACCTATAGTAAAAGTAAAATGTTAATAGTGAGATATTTAAATTTAATATTTGGGAATTTAGAAATGATTCCATATTGAAATTGTGAATTTGATTCCCCAAAAAATGTGTAATTTGGTACAGGAGACAATTTTGTTGTAGTTAATATATTGTAATTTTTATATATATAATAGATAGTATTAAAGCTATAATGAGAACACTATCAAACGTAGTAATTAGTAGAATTACTCTTTTAATATATTAAAGTATTATATACGCTATGTATAGAAGACAGAGGAAGTATTGATTTTATAGAGTATAGCATGAAACACCAGAAATTGAATTTATAGAGGTATAGATGGACACCGAGATATGTGAATTTTTAGAAAGTATAACAAGACATAGGAGATGTGATTAGTATAAGTATAGCGCATGAAGCAATAGGTTATGTATTTTTTAAAGTATGAGCATGAACACGAGTATGTTAACTTTAAATAGTTTACAATTTTTTAATAATTTATGAGTCAGAGCATGAACAACAAGATTCGTTTGCTATCATGCAGACTGGCAATTAAAATGGATAACAAAAGAGAAAAAGACTAATAAATAGCTTTGAAATCAGTAAATAATATAATAAAATTTAATTAATCAGGAAACATTTTTACTATAAGGAAATTTAAAGAAAAAAAAAAAAAAAAAATTAACCCTTGAAAAATTTAAAATGTATAAAAAATCTAAAATCTGTATGTTATTACAGCTTCATTGGCTACAAGCTCAAAAAGCTATGAATTGCCATTACATTATAGAGTGAACAGTAATGACAAAATGTCGATATTCTTTCAACTAAAAGATATCCAAGGGTAAACGACAAAGATGACAGAGTCGGAGTTTCTCGACCTACCGGAGGAACGGGCGACTTCGTCCCCCTAACTGCATCCACCCCATATAACGTGCTCGAGACCCCCTAAAAAGAATAAAAAAAGAAATAATTAAACAATAATAATACATTGGAAGATAATAGAGAAAGGAAAGAAACAATTATTTGCAACTAACATGACTTTTTTGAGAAAAAATATGATAAAGATAAGAAAAAGAAACACGAAAAATATTAATAAGTAATTACATATAAAGTTTAATTTAAAAATATTTTTTTTCAGGAATTTACTATATTTTTTTTTCCCCTTAGAAATAAAAAAAGCTAAAGTATAAGTATTTCAATTTCAAAAATGGAGTAATATATGTATGTTCATGTAAGCATTTAATTAAGTATAGAAATTACATTGAGACATATACTATAATTTCGGCGATACGTCTCTGAGAACAAGACAATCAACCATTTTTGTGCACATGTCCAAGAACCTTTAATTTTGAGTAATAGCAATCTTTTATGATAATGATATTGGGCTTAACAAATGAATATTTTGTATAAAAAAAATGCGTTTTTGGGAAATTTCCATTTTAAGGGTGCTTGACTCCGAAAAATAAGTGAAATTATTACAAATCTGGCAATGATGAGTGTTCAATATAGATATTTAATAAATATAATAAGCTTAGAAGTGAGAGTTGATTCTTAGATTAAACCAATAGGATGTTGATTTGTTGTTAATAACGTTAATGTGTGTGCAAATTTGAAATGAAAATGCGATAAAAAAGAAAAATGAAATGATTATATATAATACTATATATATAATAATAATATATATATATATATATATATTATATAATAGATAAAATAATACTATTATTATATATATAATAATATAATATATATAATATATTATATATAATAAGAATAATAAATATATAAAAATATAAAATATATATATTTTGAAGTGCCTCCCCAAGTTTATAATTTCGCTTCACGAGCCGCCACTAATACTATTTTAAGTAAACATTGTTGTAAGCCATATATAATAATATAATATAAAAATAATATATATATAGATATAATATGGTATATATAATAAATATAAAATATATAATTAAGTAGATAAATATAAAATATAAGTATATATATAATAATAGATTTATTGTGTGTGTGTGTGCAAATTTGCACTTATTTATTGTTCGAAAGAGACTTCTACGTATTATTTCACCTCGTCCGAAATCACTTCCACCTCATTTAAGTTATGACAAATACTTTGTTCCTATGATAGATAATAAAATAATATATATATATAGATATAATATAAGATATATAAAATATATAAACAATATATATATAAAAGATATAGTACATATATATAATATAATATATTAAGAACAAAGCATATATATATATAGAAATAATAATAATATATAATATAATATATATATATATAAAATTTCCAAAAAAAAAAATAAAACCCCTTAGAAATTTCCACACTGCTGGTAATGAGTTGTTTAAATTACTAAAGGGGTATTTTTGATAATTACCTATCACAACTGCGTTGAATTTGTAGCATTTTATATAAATATATTAATATATATATTATAATATATTATATATATATAGTACTATATATAATATAAATAATATAATATAGGATATAATAGGATAGTAATATATAGTATATCATAATACCTTATATATATATAATATATAATAATATATATTATACTAATCATGTAATATAGTATATATAAATAAGAATCGTAATATAAAAGAATGCGCGTTCACGATATGATATACTCATCCACGGCCTACCTTAAACTAATTATAATATATAGTATATATATCATATATATATATAATATATATATAATATAATTAATATAATATATATAATATATAATATAAAATATATATACTATACAGGTATATATATAATATATATATAATAGTAATATCATATATATATATAATATATATATATAATATATATATATATATATATACATATATAGTATATAACTATGATATATTAATATATATATATTATATAAATATATAATAGTTGCAATATCTTGCAAAGCTAAATATATACAAAAACACTTTTGAAGTAGTTCTTTAAATACTGATCGGGAAGAAAGTAACCGCACACCGGATACGCCTGCTACCAGCGTACAGATAATATTTTCATGAACTTTAGGAATATAATAGAAAAAATGTTAATAATGAATGCGAAGATTAAAAAATTACTTTCTCGACTTTTTTACAAGACGTTGAAAAAGTACTCTCGGCCATTATGCCTAGGTTCTAGACGAACTCTATCGTTTATCTATCATCTTTCCAATCAATTCCCTCTTCAGTTAAATCCATCGGTACACTATTTATTATGGAATAAGGGCTTCTCAGAATAATGATCTTTTCACCCATCTAAATATAGATAACACCATTTCAGTTCATATACTGTAGATCTACACCTTAATTAATACTTACTTGTATCTATATAAAATAGATATATATAATAAATAATACTATATATATATATTATATAATATATAATAAAAAAATAATAATAATACAAAATATTATTAAATTCATTTATAGAAAACATATTACAAACGAAATATATATAACTATACAAGCAATTACTATGGACAAAAAAAATATCATAGGATAAATATAGCAGCTCTCGTGGGAAACCTTAAAAGAAAGAAAGAAGCAAAACAAAAACGCAATCAGCATAGAAACCCCATCACTCCCATACCTTCCATATCACCCCCAATACACACTTCCACACGAGACTTCTCTTTACACATACCAAAACATCATACACGAACAATACCTTTTTATAACGTACCATCACTTTGTGGAAACACCCTCTCGCGTGTATAGGCCGCTAATGTACAGTAGGTGTGGGGCTCCCACACTTATACTACCTAGAGTGTATCACCCAAATGCATCACCGAAACACGAGCCCGCCCAAAATCTGGACCAAAGAATAAATTGTATGAAAAAAGAAAGAAGAGTTAATCTATAAGAAGGATCAAAATCTGATTTGCTCTTATTGAAACAGAAGAGAAAGAAAGGTTGTGAAGACGATTGTGGACTATCAACCCATGTAAAATGCTGATGCTGGTCGCGAAGATGAAATGAGAAAGGGAAGATACGTCATCCTGTGTTCAATCACAGACGCACACAGAATCCAGCGGGTAAAACCTAAAAATTTTTTTTAAAAAATTATTATTTAAATATTAATGTATATATATAGTAGATATAATATAATAATATATATTATATAATATTATATCTATACTATATATAATATATATATATATTATATATATACTATATATATTATATATATACTAATATATATATATACTATTATATAGTAATACTATATCGATACTTAATAGCAAAACAAAATTTATTCAAGATTGTCAGCCCTTAAAATCACGCATGAGCAATCAATACTTATCAGCACTTTCAACTAGATTTTCATGCAGACATGACTTATCGCTGCGCCGCCTGCAGATGCGGCATCTGTATAACCTAAGGAAGACTATTTTGGTTATAATTTTATTTAGCGGAGTGAAAACTGCTTTTCTTTATTTTATTATACGTATTACCTCATATTAAAATTAAAAAATATCTTAAAAACATAATCATAAATAGATAAACTATTATATATATATATATTATATAATATATACTATTATATAATATTATATATATATATATTATATATATATATATATAATATATATTAATATTTAGAAAAAGTCTTTTTACTAAATCGTAACCGCCACAGCACAAAGGTTGATTAGCTTGAAAAGCAAATGCCCAATTACTCCAGAACTAATAGATTAATTAAGAGAGAATAAATTTAATTAGCTGTCTAATTGGAGAGAAGAGCCTTTATTCTTAATTAAGTCATATCTATGCTGGTATGTACGTCTACATTCATTCCAGATACATAAATAGCCAGAGCCCAAGTTAACTAATTTTAGTTTAAACTTTAATCAGACATTAAGTCTTAATTTTATCAGTTGTGTGAAGGCAAAGTGTAAAATAAGATAATTTCCGTGAATTATTATGCTGTATGCAGTGTATTCAATGTTTATGCCCTGTATTGTGACCTCCTTCGAATATCTTGGCATATTAATAGTTTATCACTCGATTGCTGTTTCTATGGTGAATTTGTTGCGACATCTGATGCCCTTATTGTCACATGCTCTGAGCATGATCAACAATTATTTTTGCTTTTTATTGTATAATACGCAAATATAGTTTATTCCATAATAAATGCAGATTCTCCCTTATCTGTCTAGTTAATTTATTGTAAGATAACTATGAGGATTAAAATGTACAATCTTTTTTTGTAGATTGTTTCTTATTTCACGAAGGCCTATATATTTATTTGAGGAAGGATTTAAAGTTGGATTTATGAAGATGGTTTATTCAATACGTCACAACAAGGCATAGATTACTTATTTGCGAACTTGTGCACCCAGCGAAAATTCCAATAATCCAAGTAGAAACCTTTTATCAAGACATTAATGATAAATTATACTTTCAGAAGTGTTAAATCTATCTAAGCTCTAGTAAGAACTCCTCTTTCCAATATCTTCTCATACGCGCTTAACATGATAACAGTAAAATGTCACAATTCTATGAATTACAATGTCTATCGAATACTAACTGAATTCTTCCGGTCAGTTAAAAAAGTTCAAATTAAATACTTCAACATGAGAAATATAAACTAATATATAAATTAACAAAATATTTTGTAATTTCCAAAGTTTTGTTAGGGTGATACAAATTATAATCGTAGTTAAAAGTGAAAAAGGTACTTAATAAAGAAATTTGTTAGGTGGGCATCATGCTCGTATATAATACCAGAATGATGAAGTTCAATTAAAAAGTATTCACAGGACGTATCTGAGATCAACTGTTTACTGTAATTAAAGTGAATCAGTCTATGAAAACGCTAATGGTGGTGTCTCAGACTTTCCTGGAGTATACTGCTTCAGAAATGATATCCAATATTTATCGTATAGTGGTTGCATGTATACATTGCACCATTAAAATTTATGAGGAAATAAAATTTCCATTATATATAGATATGATATATATATGCTTTAAATGATAGAGTATAAAAAAAATTTCATCAGATAATAGCGGCTGTCAGAATTCATATATAATGAAAAAGATATGAGTACATAATCAAATGATATTTAATAAGGAAATAAGTTAATGATGATAGTACACTTTGATCAAAAAATACCCAAGTATAATATTGTAAAAATGTATATGTAAAAACAAGAAAAATAATATAAAATCACCTATTAAAACTCTGCATTGAGATGACGCTTCTTTTGAGAAGCAGAATACCCAAAAACTCCATAAAAAGATTTGTACTTCCAATAATATTATATTACTCCCACAAGTATTCCATTATTTAACTCACCTAATACAAAAACTGCCCTAACCCTTTAATGTTATGATATGCGATACTTCTTGTCAACTTTTATACGTAAAGAATTTACAATTGTCTAGTTAAGTTACGGACCTGTTCCCAGCGTGTTACCTAATCCCTTGCCTATTCTTGCCAAAAATTGAATATCTTGCAAGTCGCCCGATATGTAGTCTCCGTGACTATTCCCTAAATAATTTAGCTCCAACTTAGACTACGGAAATGCGCTCAAAGTCTGAGAAGAAACCTAGATCTAGAGATTGAGGACTGATTAACTGATCTGGAGTTAGTTCATAAATATCTATCAGATGTCCCTTCTGAATTGAGGTTGAGTATGCTCAAAACGGGCGTAGTAATATCATTTATTCATTCGACTTATGCTAAAAGGTTCTTGCAAGCAGCAAGATATATTAAACACAATTTGCGGCGAGCGAATATAATTTTAAAAAATTTTATTTATAAAATAATTATATAGATAAGTATATTACCAAAGTAAACCGAGACATAAAATATTAGTACTATAATAGAGATAAGTAATATATAAAAATAATAGTAATAATTACCATACCCTATAATAATTACGGTGTAGAGTATATGTAAAATAGAACAGAACCTACACAAGAAGTTTTGCTGAATTTAATATACCGGTAAGAAAAAATAAATTTAATAAAATATATATGTTAAATTTATTACATTTGGAATACTATTATTAAATATAAAAAATTAAATACATCTTTGCTATAAACATTCCATATGTTTACTATATAGTGATATGCTAAATAATCTAGCCTGCATAAATCTTATAAAAAATTCTATATATAAAAAATTGCATTAAATAACATATAGTAATAACTTTAGTAAATTAATCATTTAATTATTCAAAAAATAATTCTTTGGAAAAATTAAAATTTTAATCTTATTTATCCAAAAGTTTCAAAAAATTCTTCATAGTGATCTCATTTTTTAATCTTAAAAATTAGTTGTTTTAAAGAAAATAAGCAACACTATTTTATTTTATATGTATGAAACACATATCTAAAATATGATTTTTAAAATTTGGTCGCAAAGGGGAGTACGGTGGGGGGGGTATAAGGCGAGATATAAAAATATTTATTTCAAAATCCTGTTTTTTTTTTTAATTTTGACGGCAGTTTTTTTTATATTCTATTCACATTGATAGAGCTAATATTTCCCTTTAAAATGCACTTTCAATATTTTTTCTATTTTAAGTACAACCTGAAATTTTAAATCTTTTATTGATAAAATAGGAATTATTAAGTTTACTAACTGATAGTTCCGGATCTTAGTAATAAATAGGAGGGGGGATTTGTCGAACCCCTCCCCCATCCCCCCAAAATTGGAGGTAGCGCTACGCGGCCTTCAAGCGGTATTGGGATGTCATATTTTCATGAAAGTAGTTTTCTGTTGAGTTGACTTTAAATTGATTTTAAGTGACTTTTAAGTTTAAGTTGATAGTCTCACCCGTGGACTCAATCGATAGGGAGCACAGAGTCGCATACAAAGTCCAGTTCGATCTCTTAGTCGATCCTAGGTAAATATACCTACAGAAATCCCCCTTCTAGATATAGGCTACCCGTGAAGTGTAGCTTATAATTATATAATATATATATATTATTAAATATATTAATATTAATATATATATATAAATATATATATAATATATAATATAATATATATATTATAAGAACACTCAATACCATATCCATAGATATACTATCTATTATAATACCTATAAAATATAGTAAAAATAATGTACTATAGTACAAGCACCCGGAAAACTAAATCTTACACATGGGAATGGCAATAACAGAGTAGAAGGTAATGCAGAAATCACTAAGGCCTGAAAATATCAGAGAAAGACACCATTGTCAAACATCTTACAATTCCCATGTTCGCCACCATCGTTTGTATTCAACCAAAAATAACGCTTGGACATTCGCAGATCCTTCAGGTTTCCCAGATAGTCCACCCTTCCTTGTTACATCTCCCGGAATCTCTCCAGCGCACGCTTCTAACTTACATAATATCCCAGAAAAAATGCACCACCCTTCAGCTTTACATTCGCCATGAATGCAACACCCTTTCTTTTTCCCTCTACCTTTTCCCCCACTGAATGCTCGCCACCCTTCCTTTACATTCTCCAGACATGGCGCCACCCTCTCCTTTTACACATTCCCAAAAAAGCGCCACCTCCTATATTACATATCCCACGCCAACTCCATCTCTACCAAAAATACTTCAGATATTTTACCCATACAACAACTATTTATAAACCTCTCTCTTACCTATATTCTACTTCTCTTTAACGTAACTATTAGTAATAATCTCCGCTATTTGTTTTTTCAAATATAATCTACTACAATCCACATATCACTATCATTCCAGAGCGGTAACTCTATATATATATGTCCAACCCTCATTCCTTTCCACTCTAGCTTACATACACTTCAACCCAACACCCACGGAGCGTTCTCACCCAAATTTCAACTATTTCTAAATACATTAGATTGCCTTGCTTTATCCTTCTAAACATTCCTTATACTCCAAAAGAATTCATACATTCACTAATAGAGTATCAAAAGTTAACTTTAATATTCGCCGATCCGACTCATGACAGATGAGCATGTCAGAAGTATATTTCCTAATAGAAAAACATTATACCTATGATAGGTGAGCCACAAACCAAGCTAATTCACATGACCTATTAGTCGCATTTACATAACACGTCAGAGACATGCATTGAGGTCTAAATATCTAATCTCCCCATAAAAGATCTTATCCATCTTTAGCACGTACTTCTAAAACGTAAGAACACGACGAGAGAATAAAAGGGATCATTCACTAATAACCTAATAATAATATCCCTAATTATACAATTTATTCGCCCAACTATATAACACCCCCTACTATCTACCTACATACACCTCTACCAGCCGCTCCACTATCATCATCATTACATACCTATACCTCACCATCAATCATATACTACCATACACACCCTACCTACCTACTACCACTACACCACTACTAATATATAACCTTAAACTAATCACTAAGCCAGATCACCGAATAGGTCTATATAATAACTTGGTCATCATACCTATACCTAATATAATACAAAATATAAATTATAACACCTTATATATATAAAATAATAAACAATATATAAATAAGTAATACATATATATTAAATCATAGTAGCATAATAATTATACTAATAACGCCTATAAAATATAAACACATCACCGTATAAAAAATACATTAAATAATATATATAATTATTATTACATATATTATATATTACTTATAGAATATATATAAATAATATATATATATATATATCTAATATAATAATATATATAATAATATATAAATACATAAAACTTAATTTATATAAAATAATATACAATAAACATACAAATAATTAACTCCACTAATATATAATAATAAATATATACTAAATAATATATATATCCTATAATATATTATATACAATAATATATATACTTCACTAACTATATATAATTAATAATCCAATACTATTATACTATATCTACAATAAACCAGTTAGAACAAATATATGAAAATCTCATTAGAATTAGTTATGAAGCTTTTAAATACTATATAGCAGCGATACAATATATATATATATATATATATATATAATATATATAATATATAAAAAAAAAAAATAAAGATATATTATTTAAATAATATATAGTATATATAATAATATATAAATAAATAAAATATATTATATACAGCATATAATATATTATATATTAATAATAAATAATAAAGTTCGTAAATATTTAAAAAATACAAATAAAGGTATTTTTAACATATACTTATATTTAAATATCATTATAAAATGTGTCAACCTTAAAAGAAATCAAAGTACTTATAAGTAATATAAATTTATAATAAAATAATATTATTATAATAATATATATTAGTTATATCATTATATACTATACTTATATATAAACTACTACCTACTATACACATTTTACAAAAAATATAATATATAACTTATATATAATATATATCATATACTGGTTTATCTATCTTATTATATTAATAAATAATTCATAATAAACAATAGTATATATAATAATATAAAGTATATATAATATAAGGAATAAAAAGATATTAATAAAGATATATTATAATATATATAATATTATAAATGAAATATTACTATAGAATAAATTATAATAATATTACAAGTGACAACAAAGTTATGTTCTCTATACGTCATACAAAAGAAGTCATATTATGCACGAAGCAAGCAAGATTTTTAGCTTGAAGTCATTTGCTGTTGGTTAGATGAAAGAATATTATGTACATAACATTTACATAAGTTATATTATCATTATACTAATATTAACATAACGTAAATAGTGACATAATGGAAGAAAGAAGTAGATTGTTATTTTTTGACAAAAGAAAATAGCAAGTTAAAGACTCATAATCTATTAGGTAAATAAAAACTTAATATATAAAGATTAAAAAACAAGGTGAAAGGCTTACGTTTCTTATAACTCTAATAACAGATAATATAATCCATAATGTTCAAGAGAAGATTTCCTCTTGTTTATTATCTATTATATATAATATTATATATTTATCTATATATAAATATTCATTATATTATATATATAATACTTATATTATATATTATATAATTATATTATATTAATAATATATATTCTGAATTTTAATAATATGTTAATTATTTTAATATATCATATAATATATTCATTATTATTATTTATATTATATTATAATTAAATAAATTAATAATTAAATAAATTTAATATAATAATATAAAATTTATTTACTTTAGTATATATCTGATAAACAATCAGTATACTTATAATTACCAGTTTAATAAGACGTAATACCAAATTAATAAATTAAGTAATTAATTAATATTTATATGTATTATATAATAATAAATAAATAATATATGATGGACTGTAAAATAATAATAATATATAATAATTAAATTAATAATACCCAAATTTAATAATTAAAATTAAACTAAAATATATACATAATACAATAAATAATAATAGTAATCACTATATATTATAAGTTTTACCATATACAATTATATAATTCACAGATATATATCACTATTCACTATATTATTAATTCGATAATATTTAAGTTTAATACAAAATAATTAAATATATATAAATAAAAGAATATACATTAATAAATATTATATAGATAATAATATATATATATTAATATAAATATAATATATTAATTTAAATTATATAATATATTCATTAATTATATATAATATAAAATAGATATAAAATAATAATTATAGATATGATAGAAAAATGTTATATTTATTGATATTATTAATAGCTGCATCTAACCACATGATATACAAGAATTACCTATATCTTACACAACTACACTGTAAGACCAAATTACGGATATGAATATTGAGAGACTCAATGTGAAAATCAAACTCGTTTATGTGTAGATACCCATTATCATTCCAAGTACCACATCTGTTTTTTAATGGAATTATACTCCTTTTCCTTTCTATATTTATTTATTTAAAATTATTCTCTTAACTAACAAGTTAATTTAAAAATCTATCCATCAATTTATAATTAATTATGTCTCTGAGCGTATCTACTAATCCCATCACCTAGAAGTGAGAATATAGCGTAATAGCATGCAAAGTCATAGTTGGATTATTACTATTTAACCCGAATACTTTATATTTTTCTGTATTTATTCATTATGATTATCATTGTTTATATCTCTATTATTATTATATATATTATTATACTCAGCCACTCTCCTCTATTTGCAAACTGTAGGAACTGACAGCATATATGTAAAGGTAATATAATAATGCTTTACAATATCTGCTAGCTACCTAAAACCTATTCTTTTTATATTATAATATAGTTTAATTACAAAATATTAATAGTAATTTTATATATATATAATATATATAATGGTAGGTATACACAATAAAAATACAAAAAATTATTAATAAATTAATAAAGATGTTATATAATATATTTAACTATAAATAGAAAATAATAAATCAAATAATAAATTAATTTAAAGTATAATAATATATATATGATATAATCTGCTACTAATAAAATATAAGTATTATATAATTAAATATATATATTATATTACTATATATTAATAAGTATAATATATATATTAATATAGTATATATAATATATATAATATATCTACACATATATAATGCCCCGTGACACCGCTGGACTAGTAACTTTTCACCTGTGGATTACTCCTAAACAAGAGAGTCATATATGTAACGTATATATTACGGAGTACTTAAAAAAGATTTGCAACGCGCTATAGGTATTATATGGTCACGTTAACCTCGTCTCTGGACGAGGAAAGCCCCTAGTGCAACAACATATACGTGACGCAACCCCCCTAAGAAAAATAATTCGAAGAATGTTCTCGTACGGCAGAGTATTGAAAATATGGATAAATAAATATAAGATTCCACTCGTGAGTTAGTTGAGATAATTTCTATGAGAAGAGTCACTGAGTATTCAGTTAATCAGAAAGAAGTTGGCGTCTCAACGCCTAACCATGGGTGCTGGCTCCTAGTATGTCACATTTAGTGATACTTATATTTAGGAAATATTTTGTGTTAATGATCCCTTAACGACTATTTGTATTTTTTAGTATAAATATAATTAATGATATGTTATATCTAAACCCGTTAGATCTACGACTATTAGATTAATATTATTCAAGAGCGGTGCGAGGTAGTGTCATTCATTGGGACTCATACCGATATAGGAGATCCCCCTTAGAAATGCAACCAAATGATGTTTAGAGTAGAAAAAGAACAAAAAGAGTAGCGGTAATATGTCGGTAACTATATATTACATATAGGATGTATGTCTGTGTCAACACTAACTTCACAAATAAAGTTTTAAATAAAGAGAAGATTAGGAAAAATGGATGGAGAAGGAGTCAGTCATAGTGATATCATAAGCATCGAGTGAGAATTGATAATATAGTACACATTACACCTTTGATGGCATGACCCCCGACATGTGCCCTAATTGTTGTCTACAAAGCACTAGAAATATATATATTTAGCTGCCCTAATCAAAATACGAGTTTATGCTCCTAAATATTTGAAATGGCTTTATAAGATCGAGAGAGGATAGACTTTATCGTATGAGGTTGTAACCTTCGTGACAAAACATAGGGAGTCGTCTGTGTGCTCCCCACACTCTGAGTCGCGTGGAGAGAGAGGTCGTGCATTGACCCACCAAGCCTTATCAGAGCAGTTAAAATCAAGATGCTCCTTACGATCACCAACTGTTCAGCGAGGAAACAGAGGAAGATTGTGTAGTTGATATCTATAAAAGAGAGAATGTGAAAAGGTTTCCAATAAGGACGATGAGAAGAAATTACAGTGACTGACGAAAGTCAATGTCCAGAGTTGCGTTTCAAAAATTAACACACGCGATGCACTCGGAACGTAGAAACTATAATCCTAGGTTTCTTTTCTATTATTTTACTTTTTTTTTTTATTTAATTTGGTGTTTTGCTTGTATTGTTTAGACCACTTTCGTTCTAGAATAATTATTAGTGTTGTACTAAAGGTTTTTCTCATATTCGTATACTTTAAAATAGTTATATATGTCTCGGTAAATATTATCGAGATATATTCTCTTGGTTAAAACTGTATTTTCATTAGAAACTCGAGAGTATTATTTAGGCATATATTATAAAAGAGGCTATTCAGATCACGCAAATTTTGGTCACGTGTGCACACACTGTTCTAACCCGCATTACACACACCCTACACCCTACCTTGCACTACACGCCCCAACTAAACGGTAACCGATGACGTTCTTCATGCTTGCAATTGCCATACGGGCGGGTGAATCTCGATATAACTAACCTTACTAGTAATTCTTTATGACTCACCGTGGCTTTGAAAATAGATAAGTATGTTACTAGTGGTCTCACATGATACTTACCATATAGTAGAGATTAGAAATGTATGTTTGATGCCTGACTCGTTCGACGCTTCCGTGAAAGCCAAACTTGTACAGAACATGGAAAGTAGTGAACCCTAAGTGATAAGAACCTAACCGTGTAAGCCTAACGACTTGAAGGTATTGTGTAATGTCGAAGGTAGGATAGGTAAGTTGTTAACGTTTATTCGTTGATCTTGATGATGATAGGTTATTTTATGATGTTGACAGAGAATTTTGCTAAGTCACACGTTATTCATAGTTCAATAATGATGTTTATAATTTGATTATATGCAGACCACTTTGATGATGAAGTAGTTCAAATCCATAGTTCAATCTTGAGTTTTGTCACTTTATTAAGGGTTTTGTTAGATTATAGATGCTTAGCGTTTGCTGATATGATTGAAAGCATGATAGGATGGTTTGCGTTGTTTTATAATATTGAGGGTAGTTAGAGAATTATTCAAGCTCCAAATGTAAAGTTCTCTATGCCCGAGTTCCAAATTTAGTATCATTGTAGGGTTTCACTCTATTTTAAATGTTAGATTATATAGTATTAGGTTGTTTTCTATATAATACTGCTACCGTTTGTTAAATAATTACATAGTGAGCAAATCAGTAAATTGCCATTGATTGTTAGAGAAATTGAAGTTTCGTAAATATTCTGTGTTAACTGTTGAGTGGTTAGAAACTGTGGCTTAGGTTACAGTTTTTGCTGAAGTGTTAGGTTACCCGAGTAATCTTTTATACTTATACAGTCATCTTAACGTTTATTACCTAGGTTCAAAAATGAGAGTTAATATTTATCAAATTTCGTTTTGACCGAACAAATTTAATTGTTGTTGTTGTAAAGTAAATCTGTTACATTAATTCCAATTCATAGTTCCAGGAAAGGGTGGTTATCCTTGATAAGATATTGTCTCTTCCACATTTGCGCGCTAGACTTTAGGTAACGTGATTTATTAGATATACTGTTTAACTTTGCGTAATGTTGGAAAAGTATAGTATACAATGTGATTAGTGCGAGAGAATGCCCTATGTGTTAGCTACTTTACCATTTGATAAGTAATTGGGAACTTAGTAATGTAGCGTTTATTATCTTCTTCATACAGAAGGTATGATTTACGGTCAATTAAAATAATCTTACTTGTTATTATTCTGTCGTTGCATTAAGTTATATTATTTTCTTGTTCAGGTTATGTATTTTTAAGCTTATTGATGTGAAAACTTTGTTCATTAGTAGATCATTATATTCGCTGTTCTGTTATGATAATTAGGTAAAGGTATTTATAGTAGTTAAATATTTTTTTAAATATATACTATGTTAATTATGTATTTAAAAAGTATAACATAAGAACGTGTTCAGTGATGATTGGAAAAAGTTCTGAGTTGTGAAATTTAGGAAACTTCTGTAATGTATGAGTTTACTTTAAATGTTAGTTAAGTGATATAACTTTTTTTAATGTTAATGTTTTATTCCGTAAGTCTTTTGCATTATATACGTATGACTACTATTGATATAATGAGTAATGTTAGCTTTATGATGTTAAACTTTGTTCCGTTAGCATCCTTTCGCTGGTCTGTTTACAGTTTATTCGTAGACAAGATGTATCAAATATGTTATGTTTTTTTTAATATCCTAAATGGATACTCGATAATAATATAGACTTCAATCAATAATCAATTAGATCAATGATCTTGGAATGTGGGGTGTGGGAGGCGGAGTGAAGGGGCTGGTGATTTGAATTTATGCTTTTAAAATTCGGTAAACTATACACTTTACTATGATATTCTATTCAAAAAACTATTTTTATGTTATTTTGGATAAAATTATGTTATTTTTATGTGTAATCTTTGCGTTATAGAATAAAATTATTGGCAGAAGTTTTGCAGTTATTTATTGGCTATTATCAATGTAATGGAAGTGTATGATGAATTTTTGTTTTAAAATACTATAATAATGTAAAAAAACTTTGTCATACGATAGCCATTATGTTCGTTGGTCAGTGATGATAATTAGAACAGAGGTTATGATGAATTTTTGTAAATATTACCATGTTCATGTAAAATTAACATTGAAATGTTAGAGATATACTTAAAAAATAAAGATTGCATTGAGATAGGTTACGTTTGTTCGCTTTGTTTAGTAAACGTTACTGTTGTAATACGGAAAACTTTGTTAATAGCTAGTTTATTCGGCGAATGGTGAGTGTTAAGGTGTTCGTTGTAATTAGTATGTCTTTAGTTCAGATTATGCCTAAGTGTTTATAGCTTTTAATTATATGGAGTAAATAACCTATTTAGTTTACACAGACTATCAATATTTTCGTATTTATGTATTTATAGTTATATATTTAATAGTATAATAATTATACTTAATTTTATATGCCTAATGTTATCCGTAGGTGATTAATTTATAAATAATTACCTTTTCACAAGTGATTAGTGTGCACCAAGAAAATTAAAGTGCATCATGGTTCTATATATCTGGATGTCTGTGAAAGAAATGCCGAAATAGTATATGAGCTTTCCGTTCGGTGCTTAGTGAAATTGCAATGTGCACACTAGCACCATTAATGTTTTGTGGTGGTAATTAATGGTAAGTGACGGACACACACAAATACTGACTGTCTCAGGTTGCATTTAAAGCCTATATGCCAAATTTCTTGTTGCAACACTCCTATATCACTTAGTATAAGGTTACATATATATATATAAGATATATACTAACGACCAATGTATGTGAATATATTAATAGCACTAGATTTAGGTTCTATAGAAATAATGATAAAGTTATTAGTTAAAGATAAAAACAATATATATGTTTATATATCATTAATAAACGTTAGTAGAGCTTATGGAACTTGACATTATGCCGTATATATATAAGTTAATGTATTTAAATTGTGTTTCTAGTTAAGAATTATATTAAGCTTAATATATAGTTTATGGAATAACATTGCATTAGTGTTACAGAGTCGGAATAATATTTGATAAAATTAGAATTGGCGTTTTGTTACTAATGAAATATATTATTATATATGTAGCTTCCCATTATTAGTTAATAAGTATCCTATCGTAATTCTATAGTACCCAGCGGCAGCGTGCTCGAGGGAACTATCACTCGCGTAACACCCTTTTACGTCGCGCCTCGTTAGCACAGGGGTGCTCCGTGGTCTGCACATGAGTTAACTGTTGCATATTGGTAACTCCAGGCGCTTAGTTCGCTGATGTGCTTCCTTCTTTCCTGCCACCTGCCTCTGTGGAATCTCTTCCATCTTCTGTTTTCCTGCTGAAGTTAATCTCCCTCACTTCAAAAGCATAAGAGCCTGTCGTATGTGCTCATACTTCGTATTGCGTTAGTTAGACTTCTGAGGCGTACCACATCCATCCTTGAAATAGCGGTTTCTGCCCGTGAGTGGTTGGTGACAAATAATATATAATAGATAGTATACTACTAATTAGTAATAAACCACCTATATATTTATAGTTAGTCATTAAATATAAGAGCACACTTAGCGTTATAATATAGATTATATATATATAATATATATATTATCCTATAATGTTGTATCTAACATATATACTGATAGCTATATATAATATTAGATCCGAACCTCCCTATTTAAAACATTCTGGATTTCACTGCAATAATTTTTTGAGTATGGCTCGGTTCTTTTCTAGTATTGCGCGAAGAAAATGTATCTCAGAGCTTGTAGCAAGACGGCGTACATTGCTTTTCTAACGTATGTATGAACGTAAACAGTTAGCCTTGTACTTGCTTCATAACATAATGCATAAATGGCCGCAGGAGCCATCCTTTTGTGTTACTAGTTGGCAATATTTTGTGCTAGTCAACTAGCATGATCTATTCCGCTTTTAGCAAATCACCTATCAAAATGTGAACGTTT
The DNA here is from genome assembly GCA_015478945.1 of Trachelipus rathkii. Classification (NCBI taxonomy): domain Eukaryota; kingdom Metazoa; phylum Arthropoda; class Malacostraca; order Isopoda; family Trachelipodidae; genus Trachelipus; species Trachelipus rathkii. Next base: position 12,533 of record JABUQX010123757.1, on the reverse strand, counting down.
GGAACAAGTCGATAACATAGGAATAATAGTATACTGTAGATACTGTAAGAGAATGTTTGATCCACATAAAAAATTGCTGCCAGCTTATTAGCGAGAAACGGCAGCTCTAAAGGTCGACATCAAGCCTGCTTGGTTCCAGAGCGTGCTGTGACCTCCTATCTCCAACTTCGGCCATGCCTCCTAGTGAAAACCAATTTCTCTGCGATAATCTACGCTTACATACGTGATATAATGCCACAGACACAAGAAGAACTAACATGAGTTTACGACCATATACATTCATATATCTCAAATGTTGAACAAGAAATAATAATAATGTATTTATTCCTCTTTTAATCAGGCATCGTGAATATCTCGTTTGCAGTGACAATTAAATCACAAGAAGCTAGATATTAAATTAGAGCCTTTCAGATAAATGACATGCACCTCATCTCAGACAGCCCTGATGGTGAAGAAACCAACATTCCATTTCAAACCTCTGACTTCAACAATGTGGATAAACGAGACACCAGACTCTCTTTGCATCAATGATGAACTCCTAAGATACTTTCATTGGATTAGTACAACACTTTTTAGACGATGTAGCATATGTAGATAAATGATTATACCAGTCTGACTGTTATGTCAGCTCGATGTTATCCATGATACCTTTGTTAAACCATTGTTAAGCTTCGGCAGAAGAGTTTTTCTGCGATGTCATTCTTCTTGAAGTTGCAGTACTGGTATTCAACCCTCAGTAATGTGAAAGTACAGTTCGCCATGTTACAAGGTCTGCTAGATGAGTCTCTGGATGCTTGGTTGTTAGTTCAGTTAAATGTGCGTATGCGAAACCTTGCTATTATGTGAGATGATGAGTCTAGCTCGATGTAATCCTGTAACCAAGGATACGTATCGTAATTTATGAACAGATGAATAAGTTATAGCCGTGGCATGCGATAGTATTTTGTTGATAATATTATATATCTATGTATGCACTCATGCCCAGTGAAGACGTGACAAACAAGAACAAACAATTGGTTTCCAATGTGTGTTAAGAGATAGGCCTACCATGACAGGTTTGTAGCAAACATAATACTTTTATATACGGAGCGTTGCAACAACTTTGTGATAACAGTCCTTCGAAGTCTTCACAGTTGCTTCTCACTTCAATGAGTATTTGATCGTGTTGAATAGAAAAATCAATGAATTAAACATCTGGTACATTCAAGAAGTTTGTAAAAGCAGTTTGTATAACTTAGCGAGGCGACAAATAGAACTCTCCAAAAAATGATAAAGGTCAGGAGATTTTTAGCAATGACTTTTTTCATTTATCAACTTCTCTACTGGAAACTGGATTTTAAAATGTGATTAATTGCCTCGTATTTTGTCTTCTTTAATAATATAATAGAAAACTCTCCAATCTTTAGCATATATATCTGATATATTGTCTTAAGTGATAATGAATACTTGTTTTATTTAATATAGGTTATGTTTATCTACATATAATATAAATACTACGATAATATGTAGTCATTTTAATATATTAAATCAAAATATTAAGTATATATAAGATCAAATAGAATCTATAAATTAGATCTAACATTAAATAGTAGAATATATTAGTCATATGAGAAGGGAAAAGGGAATAGCAGTATGTTATATGCTATGTATATAGTAAGTAATAGGTATTGAGTATATTGAAATCTTTAACTAGAATTTATATAGTGCTTATATATGACTATGGAACCACCAAATGAATCAAGACAAACCTAGGTTACTCAATGTTAAACAATAAATAATGAATAATTCACATATATAGAAGAGGAGAATATAAAATTTTTAGAGGAACAACACAAATTTAATTATCTTCTGATAAGATCAACAGTAGATTTTCCTTTTTGGCTGAAAAGAGGAGAGAAAGAAGAAAGTGGTTCGGTAGAGAATATAGGATGGATTTTACAGAAAATTAATGCTTTAACATTGTCCTTTTAGAGTGTGATTATAATACTAGATCCAGCGTCAACCAAAGTTAAATGAAAGACTTTTTAATTCAAATCTTTAATATGTTTGAGTCTCAATCTCCTTAGATCTTCTCTTTAAAAAATTTAGAGATCAAGTAGATAGGATATTTTTCAATAGAACTCATGAGCGGCTGAGGACGAGTACCAGCAAGTCTTTTTAAAAGATGAGTGAGGGGAGGGGAGGATATCTGAAAGAGTGTGAAAGTATATTGATAATATAATCATAGTATAATAATATATTAGATATGATTACTTACATATATTATTATAATTATATAATAGCGAGTAAGTATATAAACAAACCATAAATCTTTAATAAAAAAAATATAGACTGACATCAATAGTAAAGATCAAGATACAATAGATTCACGGCAGGCTTAGGCAGTTAGAGTAGTAACTATTATTAGTAGGTTGTAGTAGATATAGCCTTGTATTAAACTTGATTTTACTGATTAACTGCTTTAAGGTATATGCGTACAAATTTAATCGCAAATTTAGCTAATGAATATATTTTAAGTAAAAATTATAGTTTATTTTCAGCAATTTACTAATATAGCTAGTTAACAATATGAAAGTAAAATTAGAAATTAATAAATTTGTAATATAAATAATAATTACATTATTTATATATAATAAATTATAACATATATAATATCTATTACATAAAATAGAATATAATATTAAAAAAATAAGTTTCATTAAAATTAGATAAACTAAAAATAAATGTATTATCGAATCAACCCTTCAAATATTAATAATATATAAGCAAAAATATGCATAAACCTATATTCGAAATACAAGGCGTAGTCAATCTGCACTGAAGTGTGTTCTTTTTCTAACAATATTTTGTGTTTTTATGATTTTGTTAATAAATAGACATATCTATATGTAATTTTTTAAGACATATCAAAAACAATATCCATCTGCCTAATATCTATTCATACACTAATATATATCGTACTAGTCCCCTTCCTAATTACTCTCTTTCTTCAAAACCATCTACATACTTCTTTCCACCTAAAGTTCTTCCTTCATATTTCCTCTCTGTTAAAGTTCTATCTCACTTTCATCTTACCTATAACTCGCGCCTTGCTCGCATCAAAACGTGTGCTTTCATCAGGTAACAAGCACCTACCACTCATTTTTTTGCCTTGGTCTCTTCACCCCCAACAAACCCTTCGAAGTTATTCTACATGCAACCCTCAAATTCGACAGTCCTACATTTAGATCCTTTTTACCTTATTACCTTTCTTACAATATATTTATATTTCACGAAACTACAATTGGACTCTTATTAACACGAACTCATCAAATTACTATATCTAAAAGCCTCTCTTATTGCTACTTCATCTTACTCTCTTTACACTGCCTTACATATAGCAACTATTTTCAAGCCCTTAGTCCAACTCGCCTATGCATTTTTACGAACACTAGCTACCTGAATTATCATAGACATCCACGCACATGCATCCTATATATATCTGTCACTGCCCTAAATCCCTACCACAAGATTAACTTCTTACTTTCGCTGCTTTTCTATCACATTTTTCTTTTTTCATGGATCATTCTCGTTACATGTTTCTTTCTATGCATCACATTTCCACACGGGACACCACCTACGGACTGGATTTTCTACTTGACAACACCCCAACATCCCGGTACTCCATCGTACCTTTTCAAACACTACTTCCCTTATCCAACCTAAGACAACAAGTTTATAATTAAAATGCATTTATCCGTTAAAACATTAATATGTTGATTATTAAACACAACTTATCTACTAATCTTTAATAACCAAATTCTCTCATCAATTCCATACCCTCTTTTCCGATCCTCTACCCCCCACTCGCACAGACCGGGGCAGAGCACCGGCGAGTTCTGCCGATACCAAATTGATACTCCAATCAACACTAGAAAACTTAATCTACAGCAGAAATAATCTTAAAAATCCGCCTATCTTAATGATACTTAGAAATCTCCATATCCGAATCTTTCTCCCAAATATTTCAAATCCTCTCCTATCTACGAAGCTCGTTCTGAAAATCCCTTTATCTGCTATTTTCGCTACAGGAACGTCGAAACTCACCTCACGTAGGATTCTGATTTATGGCGCACACTAAGTGGACCATTCATGTAACCTGGCTGTTTCCTACCGACGAGACCTGGTTACTGTCACACCTACGCTCTTAACACCTTTTTTAGCCTTCGATGCGATATAAGCCATACCAACACGATAAATTACTTATAGTAGATACAAACTTTTTCACTTCGTTTCACCGAATCACCATCGATCTAACGGACCACAACTGCTCTATTAAGTTGTCGTGCTGGACCATAACGGTTAGAATTTTTATTCTTTCTTATTTGTTCTTTTCTCTGATATGAATTCTACAAAGATAAAACACCATAGTCTGATCACTGGCAAATTTCTACATCTCATAGTTAAGGAGGTGAAAGAATGTTACTCGAGCAATTGTCAACGTCCGAGCATTACGGTAAGCCCCATACTACCGAGCCATAGCTCACCAGAAGAAATCAAAGACACATAGCACACTCTCATTCCACCCGATCCTGTTGCAGAAAACTGAGGCAATTCTCATACTCTTCCGCTTCACAATCTCGCTAATGAGGCCGAGCCACTTAACCACCATGTCCTTTTTTTCCTACGAACACTTATAACAGACTGCAAATACAGGTTCCTATACCCTAAATTAAATTATATAGATCTCACACAATCCAATCAATAATAACAAAGAATACTAGAAGCCTCTGCATCACTACCATATGCATATACACTAATTTAAGCATCACATCATATCCTATATATTCTCAGAAAGTCACAACATTAAACTCTTATATCTCTAACATAACATCACTTTTTCAGATGGTGACTATTGTTATACAACTATCATACTATATAATCTTTAGATATCTTACTATTCATCAAACGTATAAATTTAACTACTCATAAAAGAATTTTTCATATCATTATATTATAGTACTCAACAAAAGTAATATCCTATATAGCCTGGACTATATTCAATGTCCAACAATAATCATAACTCGACAACCCCTAACTTCAATTACCCCTCACACACTAGCCTCTATTTCACTCTTCCACTCTAGCACATCAACATCAATCCAATTTATTTTACAATAACTTTAACCACGAACCCTTAACACACAAACTCTGATTCTTCTACAACCATCTTTATTATCCTACTCTATTCATACTTATGAATTGATTCATCACCAGAAATCACAGTAGCATATATACAGGAATTAATCTGACTTCCATTAATACACACCCTCAATCAGCCACTACTACCCACTCTTTTCTAATCTGTGACAATCTATATTTTTCTCTTTCATTCTCAATGTATCTGACAAGACTCAATTGGAAATACAACTCGCGACCGAAATACAGCAAAAGAATTGCGGTGAGTATGTGAATCACAGCCATGTTTCGAGCCATGCCACAGACCACATACACCCTAGTCCGTAAAATAATGGTGGCGAGCCCTATAACACTCCAACCTCAGCTAACCACTGCTGATGTCGCCAACATGTTAGAAGCCATTTATTCATAACCTACACAGCAAGATATGCTATATCTGCACGTTGATGAACTCTTTCTCTCCAAACACACAGAAGGATGATTTTTTAAATAAAGATTTCTGTGGGGAAGCAACTTTAATTTTTTTACATACGACTTCGAGTTTGCGACTTTGCCTCGGACATCGTGTGACTGGATTAGTTTCTACATTCTGTTGTTCAAAGTTAGAACGTGGGATATATATTGAGAGTGTGTAAGGTACAGAATATTGTTTTTTCCCGAAAACCAACTGATAGTAGTTATGAAAACCATTCAAACCAAAATAGGTCGTGCACTCAAAGTTCATGGGGATAGTACTGTCCCTATCACCCCTAATACCATTTCTTCACATGGGGAGAGTGATCAATCTCATCCTCTCAATAACATCTCAGCTCCTTCTCTCTGTCTTTGCAACCTTTCCATCTCTACTTCGATCTCTACTGTCTCCGTCCAAATGATTATTATACAAGCCCTTTCTGATTACTTTCAGCTTGTATACACTTTAGTTATACCATTATTCTCTTCTGCATTTCTTCTTACCATTATTTCTCCTCGAGTTGTTATGTATTGTTTTGCTACCTCTTCCCAGGAGTCTGAATAATCCATTAATATATATAATATTATTATATATATTTAATACTATAGTATATTATATATTATTATATATATATATATAATTTATAATATATATATATATTATATCATACATATATATTATATATATTTAAATAATTATATATTATATATATAATATATTATATATATATACTTTATATTATTATACTATATTTAGCAATAAAATTTGTATTTATATATATATATTAATATTAATATATTAATATAAATATTATTTAGAATTAATATACTATAGCTATATATATTATATATATATGAATTACAATAGTGGCCCCAGCGTTTCCTATTATATGATAGTATTAATAAATAAGTATAATTAATTATATATAATATAGGTATATATTAATTACGCATAATAAAATTGAAAAAAATATGAATAAACAAGTATAATATATATATATTATATATAAATGAATCTTTAATATAAATAATAATTATTACTATAGTTATTATTATGAAAAGCAGGCATTTATATAATATTATATAATATATATATATTATTTATTATTATATAATATATATATAATATATTTTAATTTAATATATATTATTATAATAATAATATATATATTATATATATTATATATATGAAAATATATATAATACTATTAATCTTAATTTATATATTATATAATTTTAATAATATAAATTATTAGATAAATATTATATTACTAATAATAACATACTATATATATATATAGAATGATATATATAAGTAGTATAATATTATATAATATTATATAATATATATATACAATATAGATATATAGTATATATTTATAATCATATATATATATATAATATTAACATATATATATATATTGATGCTAGTAATAATATATTGATTTTATTTATAAATATATAATAATAAATTAAATATTAATAATATAATTTTTTTATAAGTAAAATATATAATTATTTAATATTATAAATATTATTATTTAATTATTTAGTATTATTATATTCTAGAACAATCGACTATTATAATTTTGGAATACTAATAAAATATATCTTATTATAATAATAAATATAAAAAAATTATAATTAAACCTAAATCTTAACACCCGAAATAAATATATATATAGTATATATAGATTAAATCAAAGAACGACAGTACAGTTAGATACGAAAAGCGACAGGATCACAGACGTACGTGAGACACACCGCTCATCAGCATAATGGCAGCGACTGAGATCTGAAAATCTACCGCGCTCCACCGAGCACCCGTCCTGTAAAATCACATTTTGAGGTGTAGGGCATCCCACCCTCATGACACTTTAGTGGCTCCGCGCCCCAAGATGTTCACCCACCATTCAATTTGCAAAATATCACACCTCTCTCATTCTCTCTTATTATATATACGTTCTCGCTTCCTACTTATCTCTTACTATATAATATAATTATATATATAGATATAATAATATCTATATAATATAATTAATATAATATAATAATATATTATCTATATTATATTTATATATATATATAATATAATATATATATATTAATTATTTAATATTATTAATATATATATATAATTAATGTATATAATTATATATATATATTATATTAATAAATAATATATTATTAAATTAATAATATTATTATCATAACTGAGCTCACAATCTCATAATAATTTATATTTACGTGTAAACTATATTAATATAAATATAATATATAATTTAATATATTAATAATTATATTTAAATATAATATATAACTAAATAATATATATATTAATATTATGGTATATATATATTATTAAATAATATATAATATTTATATCCCCATAATCTTAAACGTAATAAATACTATAACTACTATAATAATACATTATTATATTATATAACTATAATTATATATTATAAATATATATATATATATATTATTAATATATATAAAAAAACCAATGAATTAATAATTATATCATATAAATATATTAATATAACTTTAATATATTATATTAACTATATTATTAACATAATATTAACGTATATATATTATTATACTAATTAATTAATATATTACAATAAAATATATATATTAATATATATAGTATATATACAATATATATAAATTAAAATAATTATTAAATAATAATATATATATCACAAACAATATATATTAATATAATATTATATAAAAAACTTATATATATACTAATATATAATAATAGAATAATATACATTTCGTGACTAATTGCAAATAATGTATTATCCTATACGCGGATATATATATAATTATATATAATAATAGAATACTTAATTATAATTATATAATATATATCTTTATATATATATAATTATATATATATAAATATATATATATATATATATATATATATATATTATATTATATATTATATATATTATAGTATAATATATATAATATATTTATATAATGTCTGCTTCACCGTTAGCTCCTATATTCATATAACAGAGCATTTGCCCAACTTACCTTCACCAGTATTTGCACAAAAAAGGTCTATAGTCTTGCTAGAGGTAGCACTTTGTTCTTTGATCATCTTTTCCATATTTCTTCATCCCTCCATAACAGAGTCCACATACCTGCGTGTCTCACATGCAATTATAATTAATAGCTTATTTAAATACATACATACTCTTAGTTCTTCAATGCTTCTATTATAATCAATATACTATATTACAAAATCACCTATTACTCTATGTCATTATAATGCATATAACTTTATAAAAAATCACTAATTACTATTATAATCCTTATGCTATAATCTTAACTTATAAAAATCATCATACTCAGGTTATCTCTAATATGCTATACTATATAATAAATCACATTACTACTAATATGTCTCATGTTTAATATACTATATACTTATAAAAAATCACCTATACTTCATATATGTCTTCAGAATCAACTATATAATCCACATGGCGTATGTGCAACATTATTTTAACAAATAATCTAAGGGCCCGAGTTGACTGCTGACAAAAATCGATTGTAATTGTCATCATGCTGACTTTATACTTTTTATCATAAAAATTCATACTATAAGCTACTTCATTGAGATGTGTTCGTCTATAATAGCAGATAATTATTTTTTATAATACATTTGTTATTTAATGTCGTTCCTATACATATCGTTAGATAATTAGAAAATTTATTATATTATAATACATTAAATTATATATATATTATATATATAATATATATATATATATTTATTTACTTATTAATTTAGTTTATAATTACTACATATATATATATAATATATAAATACTTATGGGAAGAGAACATACTCTGGGTAGCTCGAAGACTATATATACTAAATAAATTCTTATCATAACGCAAAACTCTTTAACTCACACACACATATACAAACACACTTACATATACTATATATATATATAATATATTATTATAAAATATATAATATAATATATATCCATATCTTACAAACTTATAAATAATAAATTATAATCACTATTATAAATACTACAGGTTTCACGATATATATATCAGGCTATATATTATATATTATATTTTATAACTATATAGAGGGGTATCGTTACTCATAAAAACGTTAGTTCACCTTATTATTTCACGTATACTACCGTTAGTCGAATATTACAGTAGCTCTAATGCATATTATCGTTATTTCGTTTATCTTTCATTGAAGGTAATAAAAGCTTCATACGATTGAGAGTTCTCGTTACATGCCCGTTCTTCCTTACTTAGCATTCGATATATGACAGTAATTACGGTTTCTTTAGGCAATTTATTGGTTTGTTTATAAATATAAATTATTTCTAAAGATTATCAATATTATTTAAAACCTATACACTATTCGTAATGTGAGTAAAACCACCTATGCAATCCAACTCTAAGATCTATTTGATTCTCTCTATGCACTATCACACAACAATTATCTTAATTAATAAATGATCACACCATAGCTCCTATGCTCGTCTTCTCTGACCATATTCACAAATACTCTATTTTAAGAACTTAATCAGTATATACTCTGCTGACTCTGCATACTTTCACTCAGTATAAACTATCATTATATTACTCGTAATACTGAGGCCCTTTTTTCAACAATTTAATCCTTGATACATAAATAGTGATAACATGATACTTCTAGAATTAATTAAACCCAGACACTTGTTTCAGTCTGCTTCACAATCTAACATAACTTCACCCGGAGGACTGTCCTCACTCACGAACCATAAATCCTAGTCTCTATCTTACGTTTTTACCTTCATGTAAGTCAGAAAATTACTTCTCCTTACTTAACAAACTCAAACCTCCTTAGCTCTCAAATCTTTCAACCAATGTCCCTCTCAAACGTCTGCTCCCAGGATTTGCACCACACTAAAACTATATCTTACACACACAAAGAAGCATCATCTACGGCAATATTATCTGTATGTCATAGTGGCACCCTCACACCTCTTCTCATATCACTTCCATCATTCTCCAATACTCCGATACTCCATTTTGTCTTTGCATCGCATAAATTTGTCGTGAGTGAAGTCTAGAAAGTGGAGTCCCTGCTTTCACAGAGGTTTGTTTTTGTAATATTGTCTTCACTCTCAGCACCTTTCCCATTAATAGTTTTATCTAAGGTTTAATGTTTTTTGAATCAGACGGGGTAAGATTCACTGAGAGTATTGTTTTAACGGCAGTTAACGGTCGAGTTTCTATATATTTGAAATTTAGACTCTCTTAATTATCTCTTGAGTCTAACACCATTCTCCTGCCATCCATAACATCTATATTCTTTTCATAAACGCTCTCCAGTTATGATATATCGAACAAAATTTAACGCAAGAATCTTCCACTCACCACACAAACACAATCCCTTCATTTATTTTTCACTCCGCTATGAATATTAAAACAATCACTTCAATTCCATATTTCATTTAGTTTTACACACGCTTCACTATCGTATAAAACCATATATATTACTCTTTGTTCCATATCAGAAGACTTACCACCAACAGTCTCATAATGAAACAATAAACACTCATACTAAAGATTGTCGTTCAGTTTGATTAATACTACATTCAATGTAGCTGACTTGTTATCCAAATCCCGCCAAATGAATAAATAATCACTAATTAAAACTATTTTAATTGTTCACCTGAGATTTACATATCATTTTCTTCTCCATCATTCTGATTTTTTTTCCAATATACGAAGTTTTTTTCCAGTTCGAGAATTATGTAAAAATTGAATTTGATCTTGCTATACCTCATTATCCTCTAACCAACTGATTCATTTATCCTCGTGAGTGAATAAGTGGTTTTGTATACTGTATAAAATAACATAATATTTCACAGTCATAAATTACATTCTAACCCATAGCTTTTAGCCTATTAATTTCCCTCTTACACTATTTTAATTTGCAGTATTCGCTTACTCTCCCATGACTAAACACTTTTGTTTATACTTTATCAAAACCGAATCATATAAAAAACTCACTTATTAACTACTTTTCGTCCTCTCAATTAGCTCCCAAACTGCCACAATAAAATCATCGCCCTATCTCTTTCTTCTTATTGCTCATATTCACTAACTTATAAAAAATCAACGGATACATTCTTTTATCTGTCTTTCAACCTGGAGATAAGCCCGCTTGTCTTCACGACTTTTCATGCGCACTACACATGACCTCCTTCCTGTACTAATGACTTTCAGGGCCCTCAGCAAAGATAATAATCCATTACTATTAAAGAATAGTAAACCACATCCATTCTAAACATAGATTTTTATTATCTATCTTTTTTTATTTTAAATGAAATCTCTTATCCATTTATGCAGCTTTATTTTATTTTCTCTGATTTTAAGTTTCCCCAGTGTTTCCACACAATCTAGGTCAAGCATCTCACCCAGCCGTTGATCCGAATTTTAACGTTTTTGAGCACCTTTAATCTTCTTTTCCCTTTATTTATTTTTTATCCCCATTTGATATCTTTGCTAATGCCCAGTTCTTGTTATCTCACCTCTTTTATTTTTGTCTAGACTTATATTAATTAGCCCAGATATTAAGTTTACTTATATCTATTATTTATTTCATTATATTTTTCCATTCTTTAAATTTATATATATATACTTACTATTATTATTTTTTTGAATATTTTTCCCCATTTGTTTAGATATTTTTATGATAGTACTTTTACTTGTTTTGTAGTGTTGACTCTTAAATTAGTATTTGTTAAAACAAAAAAATGAAAAATAAAAAAGCTTTGAGTTAGAATGAATATTGTTAGTAAGAAAATATATTAGTATAAAATAACTTGTAGATCATATAAATATTA
>JABUQX010123756.1:0-17489 GCA_015478945.1 Trachelipus rathkii | reverse complement strand
ATAGTATGGAGAATAACATGACTGTTATACTTATATTTTAAGTGTAAATATTTATTAAAGGGAATTAGGTATATTTTGATCTTTATATATATTCTTAGTTATAAACTGATGAAATGTGTGATTAAATATATTATGTAGTATAAGGGTATATGTAAAGTGTTAGGATATTTTTTGAAAGTAACACTCTTTTATCGAAAATTACTATGCACCATATATTTATAACTAATTATAAAATACAAGAGTATTAGCAGATGAAATTCGAGGATAAGGAATGTATTTCTTGGTATAGTGTGTTATTAGTTAGTGTGGGTTGAAGTTTAATCAATATAATTATACGGACTTTACCATATCCGTGAAATTTTTAGTTTTGACTCTCCATTATTATCGACAATTATCAACTGTTTTAATTGGGGAGGCGGAAAAATATTTATTTTCTTTGTATTTATTTTTTGGTTAGATAGTTTTAATTAAGTAAGGTAATATAGTAGTATATATATATGTATATAATATATATATATATATATAGATATATATAATATATATATATTATATAATATATATATATATAGTATATATATATATAGCAGTATTTATTATGATATATATAGGTATATATAATTATGAGGTTGAGAATAATTTTGTGAGAAAATTATGGATTAAATTTCATGGGGCAGGGAGGGCACTTGCACCCTAAATCTTGACGAAAATAAAAAAAAAATGAAACCCTATATGTTTATAATGGTATATTAAGTTTAAGAAAAACCTGGATAGGAAAAGGGAATGCTATCAATACGAGGAGTGAAGGATCATGAAGGTATAGTAAATTACGTATTATTAAGCGTATAGATGACTATTTGACATTTTTTTCTAGAGAGTTTTTTTTTTAAATGATTTCGGTTTTCATATTGGCTTGAAAGTCAACTAGCTTGTGTGCTTTTGTTATATATACAAGCGTGCTTTCTTCTACAGTATTCTCCTCTAGACTCTCGGTATATGGTCGCGGATAGTTTGGGCGGTCTGACTAATGAGTCTGCGTATATCCAAAGGATCAAGTGGAAGGAGCTGCGACGCTCATATTCAGCTGTAAGAATAGCACATCAATAAACAATTGTGGATGAAAATAAGATAATAATTTAGTAACACGCTGAATTTTGTGAAGAAGATAATTTGGTTTAGGAGGAGAGACGCGATGACTTAGCGGATATTAGATTAGAAATGGTATTAGTAGCTGGATGGAAGAGTATAAGTTTTTGATAGATTACCTGTTTAAACTTGTGAGAATAAGTGGGATGTTTGGAAGTTGAAAGAACATATCAAGACAGAAATATTGCTCGTATTGGAGTCGTGGCGCGTTGATTCCTCACAAAATTGAATCTTATCAATTTGTGGGTAATTATTAACTTGTTTGCTCAAAAAAAAAATTGTGTCTCCTCCATAATTGGACGATTGAAAATAGCGGATTTGTCTAGGCAATTAAGGATTAAGGTTTTTCATCTCTCGGAAAGTGACTTGAACTGGGTTCGCAAGAAGAATTCTGGGGTTGATAAGTTCTTGAAGAACTGATGATGGTTAAAGAATCATTGCCAAAACGATTGAATAGTGTAGTTATAGAAACAGGATGGTTTGCAGTCAGAGTCTTAGTGCGGTTTCAGGGGTAGCGACGGCTTCAAAGAATGGCTAGGAGAGCAGAATCGATAAAGGAGAATCTGCGAGAAAATATTCAAAGATTATATTTCATTAGGATAAGCTCCATCTGCTGTAATTTCTCAATTAATAAGACACTTCAACACATTATTTCCGATAATTCGATAGATTACTACATATAGCCACAATAAAAAGACAAACTTTTTTGTCATACTAAGAGAGAAATAACAATTCTGTGGCTAGTCTAAACTTGAAACCCGTTGGACTCCAAAATATCATAGTATTGCTATGTTTCTATACAAATATGATAAAATCGTTGAAGGGCTTAAGAGAAAATATGTCTCAAAGATATAAGGACTCTATAACAGATATTCAAACTCGAATGAATAATGCTTTTTCTAATTATAAGCGCTGTTACGGGCGTAAGCAAGATGTGTTTTCTTGAATTAAGCCTCTTCCAGTAATAGCCAAAGTTATATTTTAGGGCGTTATAGGTTATATCTCGAAACCAGTGGCTAGCATTATTCAAACAAAATATATTGACCTTTATTGCAGGTGCTCCTGAATTCATAATGTACTCGAAAGAAATTTTGATAAAGTTGTTCCAGAGTAGGACTCCTAGATCAAAGTAATTTGCGCTGATCTGCTCTTGATCGCCAATTAATTGCATTCGCGTGTGTTAGAGTTCATTCCCGAAGGCGTTTGATACAAAAGTAAAAAGATGCTTTTTACATGGGTTATTTGTGCTGTCTTGCATATGCAATGAAATTTACGTGCAAAAAAGTACGTCAGCTTTGTAGTTATATCAATATATATTGTGTCTTTGGCATAAACGAATAGTCGACTTAAATCGTTGACTGAAGCAATATATAGATAGGCGGACCCCTTTTTTTATCCTTACAATATAAACCAATAGAACTGTCTATCTTAATAATGTAGATACGTGATGGCTATATATGTGAATAATGATTTTTCAACAATTTTAAGGTTATCGAAAGGAAACACACGTAGATTCTCAAAGATATTGGTAAACCGAGTGTTCACTTAATTCAAAGAAGTTTGTGTTCTGATTGTATTATTTTAGATGAAAAAGTTGAAAAAATTGAGACGATTTTACGTTTGCATAATATTGAAGGCTTGGATTATATCGAAAAAGCTTTATCAGAGAAGGCTTCAATGAGTGTAAAATTAACTCGATACCGCCTAAACCTCCAAAATATTGACTTACGTTTTTCTCGAATAGGTAATTTTTTTCCCTTTAACGTGTGTGGACACAGATTAAATAGATGTTTTTTTAATTTACACACTGAGTTGATAATTGCGTAGTGTTATGCTATTTGGTTATTGAATAACGAAATTAACGTTGATTGTGTGGTTCTCTATTTTTTTATTAAGGCTTTGAAAAGTAAAGATCTGGAGTTAACCAAACCCTCCCACACCGATCTAGATTATTCAGGTGGAGCGAGTGGACAATATAATACTCGTTCAAGCCTTGCCAGCTCCCGAGTCATTAATCGCTTGCGTACACACAATTCACACAACAGGCATGCGACGTTCGGTGATGAAGAGAGTTTGAATATATATATTTAATTGTGGTAAGGTTTAAATTCTAGGTAGGAGAAAAAGATTGGATATAAATAAGTAATATGAGTGTATGGATATAAATAGCAAGGTTTTAGTATAGTTTTAGAATAAGTAAACTATTAGAAATATAAAGAGTAAAAGATAAAGTGATTATTATTTATGGTTGTTTAGTAATAAGTTGAGGACAGTCTACTATTACTCAATGTACGTTATAATAGTATTATATATGGATTATGATTATGTTATTATATATATAGAATGCAGGCTTGGTAATGATCAGGTAAAGTCTACATAAGAGTTACCCTGTGTTTAAATATGATTATCTTTAGGAAGGTAAGATAGGTGCAGCAGTATAATGCGTAACATGTTATATGACGTGCAGCGGTATTGGAAATTTGCATGGAAAATGAAAAAAAATGAAGAATATATTAGTCTCGTCTGCTCTATCGTTAGTGATCATCATAAACATAACTGCTAAGGTGAGCAGGATGTAGAAAGAATTAAATGAAATAATTAGAATCAGCGTATAATTGATTATGTATTAAATTTTTCTTTTTTATAACATAAGAAGAAATACTCCAGTTGTAGACTCGCTGCTAGAGACAAAAGATTCTGGGTCTCTCGGCCTCCTGGGTGGTAACAGATACGTTGAGGATATTTCCCGTCGCCTACCGAGTGTGGTCATACCGGGAACTCACCTCCGCTTTCGTATGGTTATTTGGTGTCGGCGGGGGTGTCCCCCGCTCACGGGTTAATGGAAACAGTCTCCCCCCTCTTGTCCCACTCGGTCGCCGAGCCGCCCTAAATATTTTTATCTGGCGTGATTCCATATATGTTATTAGGTTAGTAACTCACTTCTTAAACCTAAAAAAGTTTTCAAAGATTAAGCTAAAATACCTATGTGTGTGTTGTTTTATTGAACTCTATGTTCGCATTCTTGAGACAAGAATATGTGCATTACGTACTTAGGATACTAAAAGTTTCCTATATAATGTTTTTATCTGGTTTCTTCAGTGTACCTATTGACTCAGATTTTCGCATAATATGCAGGTGCGGCGATTACACTGTCTCTATGTATATGTTGTCGTTGAAGTAATTTATATAATGAGTGTAAGGTATATATTATAATATTAGAATCGTATTAATATAATAAGTAGAGTTTGAGTATGGTTGGTTCTGAAAGATATAAAGTGGTATATATAGTAATATAATGATAAGAGTAAACTTAATATAATTGATGCGCAATTGATTTAGTTGGATAAATTTGGACATGAGGCAAAGGTATTAATTGTGAATAATTTGGTGAGATATATAAAGTATATACGTACGTATATAATATATTCTTTTTCATTTATGTGATATTAATATAAGCGGATATACCGGTATATAATTGTCCTTTTTCAGGTAAGTGTTATATTATATATATACTATATTATATATATATATAGGTATAGTGATATCAGTGTGTTGTATATAGGAATACCGGATTATATATACGGCTATAAGTGGTAATAGGAATCCGAAAGAGAAAGTAGGAAGTTGTATATATGTCGTATACGTGATATACGTACGATATAATTAGGTTACTGTAGGATATTATATATATATATATTATATGGTATATAGAATGTTGGTAATAGTTATTATAGGCATACTAATATGTAATATATGGATATTCTCTTCCATATGAAGTGAAATTAATATAATATAGGCCGTGCGATGGTATGAGATTTCTTAGAGAGTTACATTAGGCTAGTATATATGATATAATATATAGTGTGTTTTATTAGTATGGGGTGACATGGTTTAGGTTAGCTATATACCTACCCACCGTGTATATAGGCTATAGGTAGTATAATATACTTATTATTATATAATGACCCTTAACATTGACGTATATATTATATATAACTCATTAGATAGAGTAGGTTCTACGTTTTTTTTATTTATATAGCTTAGTACTATAATATATATAGAAGAGGCTAGGTAGAGAGAGGGTAAGAACAAGACTAGACTAATGGCTTATGATAGTTGAGACCAAAGTCATGTCCTATTTTATGTGGAGGGAGGAGGCAAGATGATCATCTTGTAATTTTTCGCAAGTTGAATCTTGAGGCTGTTTTGCTATTACATGTTTCGCTAGAGTTTGTGCTCCCTACGTTCTCGTTAACTACCACCTTGACACTAGTGTGTAAGATATGGGCCTGACCAGAGTTGCCGCGGGAGCAGCTACTTCTCTGTCTTGACCTCGTGGTGAGGCTGTCTGCGTTCTGCTATTGCTCTTCGCGTTCCGGCCATGGTCGCCGGGCGACAGCTTTATTCGTAAAGTCTCTCCTTTACATGGTCTCCTGGTGCCCATTGTCTCTCTTCTATCTATGTCTCTCTATCTATTAGGCCTAGTTTGACGCTATGAGTCCCCTCGTTTATCTGCCAAAATACTTACGTGGAGGTGAGGACATGTGGTTAGTTTAGTATATAGAAGAGGGATAATGATGATGAACATGGACCTCTACGGTATAACTCAAGCCAGGCCATTGACAACGCTAAGGTTATCCAAACAATATTAATTAAACAAGATTTGTGATAACTACATTTTCTGGACTTTGAAAGTGATACCGGTATTAAACTCAATGAGATATCTCGATACATGATCATACTTCATGACCCAGTTGTATCTGTATGTATTCCGTACAACAAATGCCTCGATTATCATAACAGTAGTAGGAGATATTCATATTGGTAATATCCCGTAATGATTGGGGTAAAAAATATGATTAACCATTATTTTTACTCCATTATGAGAACAGTCAACTTGGGTAAATAATAATAGATAACCTCAATATTATTTAACCTGTCCTTGTTACCTTTTAGGGTCACTTGACATTTTTTGGCCTTGACTCTATTTTGTGACGCTCCCCCTTTCGAAAAGGGCGCGCTTTAACGGTTGCGTAAGCATACCGTTGTGACCGTATGTTGCACCCTATCTGGCCCCCTTCTACGGACTACTTAGCCCCTATTTTTTGAGAATACTCTCAAATTTTTCTTATGACAACCCTAATTTTTTTGAGACCAAATTTATTTATTGAGTAACTCCTAAAATTTTTTGAGATACTCTAATAATATTTATGATGAAATAATCCCTACATTTTTTTGAGAACCCTATTATTTTAAACCCTAATTTTTGAGATAACCCTAATTATTTATTTTGAGAACCTTATTTATTGAGAACTCCCTATTTATATATTTGAGAACCCTATATTGTGAGAACCCTACTTTTTTTGAGAACCCCAAAATTTTTTTTATTACTCCATAATTTGGAGGTCGTAACTCTTGGGGTAAAAATGTAATAATCCTGAAATTTTATCGTGCACCATACACCTTTTGGTATTCCATGGGTCCATTATTTGTGATCATACCTAATTATTTGGCACCCTTTGGGCTTTTAGCCCTGCATTTTATTAGATTATTGCGGTCACATCTACACACGAGCACGCGGCACACAACACCTCATCACACACCCACTTATACATACTACATTCACTATGACACTTATACACACATTCACTTAGACACACACCAACTCACTCACATTAGATATTAATTACTTGCACTTACATTTAACACTTAATTACAGCTATACAAATAACACGATACCAACCCTTTGGTCTTCCATGATTCAATTTTGGCTCCCACCGTAATTTATTAGGCACATATCCCTAATTTTATTCGGTGCAGCTCACTAATTTTTCGCCCAACTTTTTGTATTACTTACGTTACAATTTTATTGAGTGCCTCAGGTCATTATTGATGTCACCCAACTTTGATTGACTACTCTAACTTTTAAAGGCTCCCAATCACGTATATGGAGTATCTTAAGTGATGTTCTATTCATAATTGTAGCTTATTGATTATAGAGGGAGTGCCAGGTGAGTAGCCAGGTGTGAGAGAGTTGACAATTGTAGTGTAAATGTATAGTGTAGTCAATGAGTGGCTCAAATGATGTATACTAATAATAATAGTGCAATTAAGTGGTTATACCAAAAATATCAACTGAGTGCCAGATAGTGCCAGATGTGGCCAAGTGAGTGCCACATAGTGCATCTGTAGTGCCACTTTATCTCAAGCCTGTCTCCCTCGAAGTCATATTAGCCCTAATTTATGGTGTTTACCCTCGGTTGAATCAAGGTATGAGCGATATCCACAAATGTGGTACAGCATAATATTTTTTGTTAGGATATGCACTTCATACTTCGGGTAGAGTATCTGTTTATAAACACTATATAGCATGACCGATTTTATTTACTTATAATTAGAAGTATTCACAGATTGACAGTCGCACGCAAGTTTCACGAGTCCCGCGTCCCTCCGCAGTCAGCCTCTCGTGTCCCACACACGGCGAGTGCGCCCGCAGGGCTATTTATTCCGCGTTACCTCACTCCGACCGACGTGCGCCCGCAAGACACAATATTTCCGAGGTAACCTCGGCCGCGACGTGACAGATCGCAGAACAGCAAAAAAGCCTCGGTGATATTCTAAAAAATTGAATTATCAAATGTTTATAGTGATTACTGAATTTCGTTTATCTAATAATAGTATATACTATTGAGTCATTCATTTTTACTACAATTGTACGAAATTTTATTAAAAATACAATATACTTTCTCTAAACCATTAAAGCAGTAAAGCAGAAAAATCAATAGAGTGTTAATTATCCTAACAATCTAGGAATTAGTATGCATTTGGGTTTTTTTATTTATTTTTAATCTATTTGCGGACGCTTTATTTACTTTAAACTTTTTGTATTTTATTTATTTTCTATGATTCTACTTTACTTGCTTAAATTTTGTTTTACTGCTTTAACTCTATGTATTTATTATTTTGAAAGGTTATGATTTTATTATTGCTATTTAATCTAATATATTTATTTACATTACATACCTTAAAGCTCAAGTAAAATACATGTAATTCCCCAATGTGAACATATGTAAGCTACACATACTATGTCTCTTTGTTTTAATATGCTTTATCTGCTCTATTTATACTTTCATTGCTTAAATTTAACTCTCGCCTTTACTGCTTTAACTCATATATTTAATTAACATTATGTTTATACTATTATATTATTTATATTGTTTATTATTATGTCTAGGGTTAATATCATTTCGTACAAATTATCTTGTATTTTGTTTATACTTTTTTACCACGTTTTATAAGTGATATCTCTATTTAGATTGTCCCAATAAACCAAAAAGAACAAACCACCAAATGATACCCATGAATGCCATTTTAATTTTCTAATAAAGAATATCGCTCACAAATTTTATTAAAACATCCTCTCCTTTGACTCTCTTATACTCGAGTTATCTAGGGTGCAGGTAGTATTAATACTTTTCATTATGTGTTGATGTACATAACTAGAAAGCATGAAATACAAAATATCATTGACATTACAAACTCTGCATCAGAATAATACTATTTCTACAAGCTATATATATAAAAATACATATATTCTAATAAACAAACATACTATTCAATCGAAAATATAAAAATTACAAATAAAACTCCACACGAATTAGAATATAGCTGAGACTGGGTAAGACATAGTTTTTACACAACTTACTTATTATATTTTAAACATGAACGTAGAATCAATATGATTATTCAAGTATCAATTTAATTTATCAGAATCCAATATATGTGAACAACGCATCATTTTTTGCTCTATAACGGAAGAGATCGCAATATCTTGTAGACGTGGTCGTGTCGAGCATATGACTCTTAATATGAGTGCAAGATTACATACTCACGAACTTTATCAGACTCATTTCTCGAGTTAATAGACAAAAATATCCTAAAAGCTCGCGCGATATCATTTTTAACCACCGCATTGTATTTTCCTCCTCTCCTCTCTCTCTTTACTCTATCAAAAGTACGTTCGAGCGGAATAAACTACTGTCAATTTCTCAACTGAGTTGAGGAATGCTCAATTCTCCACTAACTCAAGATGAATGAAGCGCTCTTTAAGAAAATCTCGATCCCTACAGAGAGACTTAGTCTAAGCGTGCACTTTTGCTCACAGTACTCGCATATATAATTTAATCATAGAGCCGTCACACCGATAAATGGTATCTCTGCCTAGTTGGAAAGACATAGCATAATAAACTCTAACATCCTCTCCCTCTCTCGCAGTTATTCTCGAAATTCTTTCGAATACACCCGCATATTCACTATACATGTACTAGTGAATTGCCTATCTAATCGTCAAAAAAATATGGCTGTACGGTATACTCGAGTCTTCTCATTGACTATTTAAGTTCCATCCCATTAATATCTGAATAATAAACATAACCAGTAAAGCTAAGGATCCCATTCACATGTAATAAAATTCGATGTACCCTAAATGTTACAAAATCCGGATGATGAAAAATTTTATAGGGTGATCTCTATTATACTCTCCCGGAGTCCGGCTTCATTTGTCTCACCACTTCCTTATTCACTTTCATGTTTAGTATACGGAATTTCGTTCCCCAATGTTCGCGCATTCACTTTTTTTTGATGCACTACGATATCCTTGAGTTGTTAATATTAATTCTATCATCAGGAGTTATCAACTCTAAAATAATAGCTTGCCGCTTACTTTGACGAGTAGTTAGCATATTTCACGAAAAGCAAGAGTATTATTGTAGTGTTGCTTTTCAAATGCGCTGTTGTGATCCTGGATCACATTACATTTTCCTCAACTTTTTACTTACATAGTATGCCTATAATGTACTCCATGCAGTATCTGAATACAGTGTTCGTCTATACAGCTATGTCCTGCTCAGGTAAAATGTGCCTATACTTTCATCATATCTATTCACTTAAGAGTAGATAGATTTAAGGCATGAGACAATTGGCTCTCATGACCACATAATTAACATACAGAGGTGATTCGTAGTATTCTATCAGTATGGTCCAATATAGATAGATGATTCCATAGTTATTCCTCCCCTCCGCCTCCTTCCTTATATATCCGTGACGTAAAAAACTAACAACTAAAATTAATGCTATTCCTTATATGTGATCTCTCTCGAAATGGTTTTTGAAGATTCTATAATACTCTCTCGCCGACTTCATCTATGAAACGTGTTTACACCAGCCACATAGATTTTGAGAATGAGATTATATTTAGCATACTTATAATTAACACTCTCTCCTCAATTATAGTCTCGTGAATAATACGTGAATCAGACTCTACGCAGCTGATGCACGCTTGAAGATTTCCGGTCTAAAAGCACTAGACTTTTCAAACCGGGGTAAGAAGCGAACTGTCTATAACAAGTTGATTGAGTACTAAAGTAAATAAATAGAATACTTATCATGCCTTGAGATCTTGTGGCTGTTTCTTTACTCGAGTTGGTCAGGTTTTGTCTAATTTCTTTTACATCCAATTAGTCCCGTTATGGGATGTACCGATGGCGATGAAAGCCTCCGAAATCCCGATACACAGATACTGTATAGTACGATATCATCTTCAGATCATTTTGAATTATAGACATAAGTGCTTGCACGTATATTGACATCTAGACGACGTGAATCATCTGTAAATGTGAGTATAGTGGATATTATCTCAATACTCGTGAATTCAAGTTGTGTTATGTGCTCAGCCACGAGCTCATCACTCTGCCTGCTAGGGGTTTCAATCGCGATATGCATAGACAGAATCTCTCTCAAAAATATGTTCCTTTATTAGACGATGCTCTAACACTAGCGTGAATGAATAGGATCGTGCTTGATCTTTGAACTGATTCAAGTTGCGATCGACTACTTAGAACACTCGCCCAGTTGTAATAGATCCTCGATACGATTTTTCGGTGAAAAAATGGCCATTTACTCTACTACATATCCTCTCGAGACTCAAGAAACATGTGGTAGTGCAGCTATAGCTATAATGTCTAAACTGATATACTGAATAACATACGGCTAGATCCCTGGCGTAAATAACTTCCAATACAAAAGTTCTCCGTTTAGAAGATATTTAAGATTATCACATACGTATTAAATGCCCTATTATATGTACTTTAATCACTCGTGTTAGCCAAAGTCAATTGATGTTCACACTTAAATTCGTCACTCTACTGTCGTTGACAAGCTGTTATCTACTCTTCATTATATGTGTGAGCATTGCGCATAACTTTTGTCACATTATGCGAATGCCTCTTTACTCATACGATACTATCATCTCTCAATACCCATAGCATATATACACGAAATCGGGAAGGAGAATTAACGTACATTATATTATATCACCTGCTGCACGAGGATTATTTCCCAGCTAATCTGGTTCTCCTAACGCAGAATTCACTTTTGAATTGTATGCCAACCTGTTTCTCTCTATTTTCTCACTATTAACCTTATTATTGCCACCCACTTCTCCTCGTAGAGTCGGCCATTCAGTGCACATCTCTCTGCACCTAGATCTCCTTGGCGAATTTCTCTACATCAAGAACATACCCCCTCTGTGCATATTTGTTTGTTCTTCGAAAATAATCAGATTTTCTTGCTCCAATCTATACTATACGAGTTAGTGTCGTTTTTTTACTCCTCATCATTATAAATCTACTGGTGTCGATGAGTATGATCTACCACTGAGCAATGAAATGAATATAATTCTGACTACACCCTCTATATAATGTCCTGATCCTGTAACTTATCCTTGCCTCTCGTTTATTCTAATATAACTTCTGAACCACATAAATCAATGACCTGTTCTGTCATACAGTTGTGTGAATGGGAATATATACCTTCTACATACTAATATTTATATGCACGCGTATCTCTATAGTTCAAAAAAAAACTTGCTTCCTCATCCAGTGAGTGATATAGGACTAGAACACTATCTTTTATAACTTACCTCTTCTTTGGGGAAAGTAGAGGAACGTAGGATATTTTTCAAATCCGAGACTCTATCTAAAGCCTAATAATTATTTTAACATACATTATCGCTTCACAGATTAAGTCGAGCATGCGACAAAACTGAGCTCTCGGATGGCTGTACATGTATAATTGCAGCTACTCGGTCTGGCGTCATCTTTTTGTTCATTGCCAAGTCAAGGGTTTATCATTCTCCGAGTAGCAGTTATAACTCTTTTCAATAGTAGGGATATCATGAAGTTGCTCTCCAGGAATTAAGCAATAACGTTTACGAATATGTTCGCTTCCACGGGTTGATACCCTGCCCTTGCTCGTAATCAAATACGTATCACTAGGTGATCTCGCTGTTGATACACTTACCTTTTGATCTATAAATCTCTCATATAGCTTCTTTATAATCTACCACTCAGTCTACGCATTTTCAGTTTCTCGCCAATTATCTTTAATTCTATTATATATCTCCCCCTCTTTACACATATAATACTCACCAATATACATTAGAGGTTTGATGTAAATACTTAGTATGATTATTTCAAGTCCTTGAATATGAAGTAGCTATGTCAGTAGCAAATTCTATCAAAGACGTATTCCTCTCTTGTACGCAAATGTTGTCGTGAATTCAACTCTCTTTCGCAATTGTAGTCTTTTCAGATTCTGGTTATTCTGTCCACTTTAGTTAATTATAAGTATGATCATCACATTTTCCTCTACACCTATCTGTACCACCTACCCGAATATTGAATTCGGGTAGGTGACAAATTTTCTATGTCCGGTATTAATATCATTTCACATTCACATATACTTCTCGTGCCTTCTCTTTCTAAGTGTACTTTATAGACTTGTTGATTTGGCAGGGCGCGATACTATGTAAGTTCCCAATTTTACTCACACCAAAAAAACACCACAGTTTGATATTAAACTCTCGAGAGTATCACCTGAGCTATACAGTAATAGGATGTCAACCAAAGATGCGCCTGAAGATCGTTGGAAGTGTAGCTTTAAATAAAAGTGGTCTATACACTATCATGTACATTTTAATGACTATATAGCACTGAATTAATGAAGTATACTATACTTTTCATATAGAACATCTTACTTAAAACAATATATTTAGTTTTAGCTTAGCAAGACTTCTCATATCCCCTCCATTCTTCAAGATCATTTCCTGTTTCTTATACTCACCTTTTAGTTCTCTCTGCATAGCTAATATTTTTTTCGAATTTTAAATAAATATATGATGTTAATGCATATGAACCTTACTTTTTTATCTACTTCGTTCTTCTCATTCTTGATGATCTTCTCTTTTATCTTCTTAAGATGCATATCCACTCCATTTTCACTTAAACTCTTCCAGATGATTATTACTTTTCACTCCTCATCATCGTACACGATATTCTCTCGCTTATATTTGTAGAACCAACTTTTTATAACAAAAACCTCTCATCTCTCTCTCAACTCCAGATTCATCTCTAATTCATGACTCTTGTTCTGATCTGACATACCTGCCTTATAGTCAATTTAACCTTCTTATACCTGAATTTTATATTTGAGTTTTGTTCTTTCTTTTCATCGAGTTTGCACTGTCTACAAGCCTTCTTAGCTTCTCTTACATTGCTAAAGGATAGTTGTCTTCCTAAATACTTTCATATTTAAGGTGAAGATCTGGTTTAATTAAAGAACATAAACTGGCTTACTGCCTTCTACGCCTATATCATATATCATTTCAATGCAGGTTCAATTTTAGTAAAAATTACCTTAATTGCCATGCGTTCTTTATAAATAAGTAACTGCTGTACTCTCTTTGTCATACTTAGTAGCACTGCTTGTGTCTCTATTGAATCCATGTAGTTTTGGAAATCTAAGCTTATACCATACTCCCAAAAGCAGTTCCCTATTTAATCACCCTCGCATCCACTCTTTCCCTGAAATTTCCTGTTCAGAAATGATTTAGGTGTTCTCTCCGCTCGGTCCTCGATATTCAAATTTTCCAGTAC
The DNA here is from genome assembly GCA_015478945.1 of Trachelipus rathkii. Lineage (NCBI taxonomy): Eukaryota > Metazoa > Arthropoda > Malacostraca > Isopoda > Trachelipodidae > Trachelipus > Trachelipus rathkii. Next base: position 3,354 of record JABUQX010123756.1, on the reverse strand, counting down.
TGCTCTCCAGAGTTCACTTGTTCCGGGCATTGATCTTTAATTTATTCCTTTTTTTGAGGGTTTCAACCATAAGTATCTTAGAGTTATACTTGTACCTCTGATAATATACGCTTCAAACTTTCTCACTTATATTGATAAGCGCCTTCTCATTAAAGGAGCTGTATTTAAAATTTCCGATTAAATCATCAACTGGCCATATGCCTATTCGAGCGCGGCGATGCATGCGCCTTACGTGCATAAAAGAAATTTTCGTCTCTTATATCAGTTATGTTAAGAGATCACAATATCGGCACTCTTTCGCACCTTCCTCACAATATCGACTTTTTCATACAACTCTTTTTCTCTATATTTATTCACATATGTAGGATCCTTACAAGCAAACCTTACGTAATTACCCCAAAAACTATTTTGGACCAGGAACTTGAACACTAATATTTATCGACCGCCTCCTTTTCTCCATGACTCTTTTCGATATTTAGAATAACTACACGGCTCTAAACCAGTGGAGGTTTGAGCAGGTCTTATATATTAATATATATATATATTATATACATAGTAGGAAGAGAAAAAAAAAAAAAAATATAAATAAGTGTAAAATATAAAACTTTTATTAAAATAATAATATAAATTAAAAAACGATATATGAAGTTTAGTTAGAAAAATAAAAAATACAATAATAATAAAAATAAAATAAAACATTAACTATTGTTTAACATTATATATATATATATATAGATTATAGTTATAGTTAGTTATTTTACTAACTCTATCTGGTACCAGAAAGTTACTATCCTATGTAATATTATTAAAAGTTATAATGTTATATATCTTAATTATAAACTCAATAATATGGTATATAGTCAATTTTTAATTAGTATATACTAAATCAATAATATATATAATAACTATGCATTATTAAATTATATGTAAATAGTTAAGTGGATATGTATGAAGGAGAAAAGATCAGAATACTTTTATAATACATATTTGATAATATATATAATACGAAGCAATAAACTTAAACTACTAACATAAATATATCTATGTATTTCTACATAATTACGATTTATCTTCCTCTATGTTAATATATAAGGAAGTGACTTTTCTACTAACTTACTACTCGGCAGTGAGATCTCGATTATAAAATTTATCTCTTGATGCGTAAGAAGTTTCCTGAGGGACTTGAGTCAGTCTTGGATAGTAATAGCGGATATTATCCAAAGTCGCTAAACGTTGGTATTTAAAGTAGTTAAGTTCTGGTTGAGAAATATTAATAATATATTAATAATTACGACCGATGATACTCCAATCGGTGCTTAGCTCAACATGGTGTTAAAGAGACCTTTATCGTTAGCCAAGCTTCAATACCACAATATAATTAATGCTAAAGAAGAAAGACCCCATTTGACCGTTTGAAATGATCTTTCCATTGTTTCCTTTGTTGTTTCATATAATTTTTAAATTTGTATTATTAACTGGTATTATTAATTTGAACTTCATTTTTTAAAATTCGAAAATAAAAAAAGCGAAAATATTAATTATTTTCTAAAGGTTCTTCTTTCTAGAAATTTGATTCTTTAAAAGCTTAAATATTTCTTTCTTTCCAAAATTCAAGGTTCTTTGGACAGATTAATTTACTTCTCAATAGATTCCACTTTCTTTATTCTCTTTTGAGATGTTTCCCTTCCTTTTTTTTCTTTCTTCTGGTTTCTAACACATCTTTATCCAACAGGGAATAATAATAATAATAATAATAATAATAATAATAATAATAATAATAAAATAATAATAATAATAATAATAATAATAATAATAATAATGATATTAATAATTATTCTAATAAATTAATCTAATAATATATATAATAATAATAATAATAATAATAATAATAATAATAATAATAATAATAATAATAATAATAATAATAATAATAATAATAATAATAATAATAATAACGTACAGCAGTAACTAAACTAATGTTATATATTTATACTATGCTAAAACTAACTCCTAAAATTTATTGAGATCTCAATAGTTAAACTATAAGTGTAAAAATAAATTCAAGATGCTATAATTATAATTCCTATATAACAATATAATACTATATTCGGAAAAAAAAACTATAAATAAAGCAAGTTATAGCTTACCAAAAAGGTAACAAAAATTTAAATGTTCAAACAAAACAAAACTTATCTTTAAAAATAAGGCGATGTAAATTTCTTTTGTAAAGTTTAAAAAGTTAGAAAAACACCATTAAAAATAATAAACTCTACGCACAGAACATACATCTGAAAAGAAAAAGAAAAAAAGAGAAAGCACACTGAATATATATATATATATATATAGATATATATATTATATATATATATATATATATATATATATGTTAGCATAGTATATTATATTATTGGTTATTATATATTAGTTATATATATATATATATATATATATATATATGTTCAGTGAGAAGTTAACTGAAGAAAAGATAAAGATAGAATAAAAGTTATGAATGTGTTGCTTCAGAAAATAGTTATTATGGACGTCACCTTTGCGACATTAGAGATCTTTAAAAAAAAAATAAAGAATAAGCAGAAATGTTGCAAAGCTTCGGATTTCTACAGCGTTCAAAATGTCGCAGAAGATAATGTAAGATGTCATTCCATCAAAGTTAGTTTAGGAAGTTTGAAGTAATTATATTATTATTTGATAATTGCAAGTTGTAAACATCTATCACAAAGAGAAGAAGGATATATATATATATATATATATATATATATATATAAGTATATATATATATATTACATATTACATATATTATATTATTGCTACATATGTATATATATTATTATATAAAGAAGATATATATACATATATATATTATTATGTTACATGCATATTATTATTATTATGAGAAGAAGAACAAACTGTATTTTGGTTATTGGGAAGGTTATTAGTTATTATACATTATTATTATTATATATACTAGGGTTAAAGTAATATTAGCTATACATATAGTATATATATACAGCAGCAGTTTGCTGGTTATATTGTTTATATATATATATATATATATATATTAAGAAAATAAATTCATAATTAAGGCTTGTTTAAAAATATGGATAATTGGGTGTCTATTATGGAGTATTTTTGGTGAAGAGAGAGGTAGATCATGTAAGTATCATATATATATATATATATATATAAGGTTGCAAGTGAACGGCCGCAGCAGGTATATATATATATATATATATATATATATATATGTATATTGAAGGTGCACGAAAATCAGGAAAGCGTTTCACGATGCAATGCGAAAACGGTTAAACACTCAATTCCTGATTGAACGAAGTACCG